>VWZV01000020.1:165936-198306 GCA_013397155.1 Irena cyanogastra
TCAACCTATTTCTTCTCAATTTCCATCATCCATTTCCTGACTGAGAATGCATAAATTTCTTCACCCAGAGGAATGGAGTGTCTCCCAGTAAACCCTTTTTGACACCAAACCCCTCCTCACCACTCCAGCTGGGTGGATGCAGTGCTCCCGTGGGATTTTCCCACTGGAGAGAAACCCTGGCCTGGTGTGCACTGGGACAGAAATAGAAATAAAAATAAAATTACAAGGAGGAAAAGCAATTCTGTACCTCATCCATGGGGAGCTGGAGAGGAGCAGCACCACTGGTCCTGTCTGGCATTTCCACCTTTGAACAGGATCCACTGCGGTTTCTTTGTCTTAAGATAAGATTTGCTCCCAAATGCAAGGAAACTGTGGGGGGAAAAACAAACAAACAAACAAACAAACAAACAAACAAAAAGAAAGAAAGAAAGAAACCAAAAAACCCCAAAAACAACAAAAACCCCCAAACAAATGAAAAAGAAACCAACAAAAACCAAAACGACAAACAAACAAAAACAACCAAAAAAAACAACAAAAAAAAAACCCAACCAAAAAATCCCAAAAACAAAACAAAACAAAACAAAAAAACCCCCAAACACCAAACAAACAAACCCCCCAAAAAAATTTAAAAAAATTTTCATAGCAAAGTGAAAATTCTGTGAAATGTCACATACAACTGTCAACAGCAGCAAGCATAATTACACATATATTACCCTCATTAGTTCTATTTATTAACTGAACATCTTGATTTATTCCATGAAGGATAGAACAGATAGATTTCTTATTTGTCCTGCAGATTTGGTCACCCTGTACTCATCCTGCCTTCTTTAACCAGCCAAAAAGTTTGGGGGCAAGGTGGCTCCAAAACATTCCGGGGAAAGGAAGACAGGACAAAAGGGAAGAAAAGAACTTTTAAAGTCACAGACAAAAAAAAAAATTATGGAGCTATTGGTAGGCTGGTAATAATGATTTGTGGGTGAATATTGTGACTTTATGATGAAATTGTGACTTTATAATTTAGGCAAGACCTGAGAACTTAGTCCCATCTGGTGCTTAGCATCTCACTGCTGATCTGTTTGCAGGATGAGTCCTAACATATCAGCAGGTCTCACTGAATTCCTGGGGCTGTTCATTTATCCCTCCCCATCATTTACTGAATTTCATTTACAAAGGAGAAAATTACTGGTCCCTTGTATTATGTTGTATGCAATACATTACATTTTATTTATATATTTTTATAAATACATAAAATGTCATCTCTTGCACACTGTGTGCAGCCTGTAAATTGGGTCAGTCCTTAACAGAACAGTTGTTTAGAGGAGAAGGAAATAGGGTGCCCTGGTTTTGCACTATTTCACGTGGAAAAGCTGTTCCAAGAACAGTGTCTCCTGCAGCTTCTGCTTGGCTTCTGCTTTTTTAATGGCCAGTCATTTCATTTCACATCTGTGCTCAATTCTTGTGAGTGCAGACAAAAAATTACTGGGGAGAGAAAAAAGGGAAAAAAAAACCAACCAACCAAACAAACAAGAAATGGAGCCGTTCTCATTCATTTTAAATAGTTTGAATGAGCTGCTTAGGAAAAAAATATATGAAAACTTTGCCTGTTGCCATCAAGAAACAAAATAAATTGCATTGCAGGCTGTCACATAGGAAGAAAATATATTTTAGAAACAGGACTAGAGCTAATAGCTATCTTGTTTTTCTCAACTAGAGGTCAGTAGCTCACTGTGCCTCCAGAGCTGAGGACATCCAAACCAAATCTGACCTTTTTCTTTTTTTTTTTTTTTTTTCAAATCACATTCCACATGTGATTTATAAATTGCACAGACTGCTGTAGGTAACTCCAGGCCAGCTGCAGTGTCAAATGCCATTTCAGGGGCTGGTTTTTTTTACAGGAAGATGAGAACATTTGAAAGTAGCCTAAAGGAGTCTGGCAGTCTGCAGCACTGCCAGTCATCATCAGCCATCAGCAGTGCAATTAAATGCAGTAAGAACAATATCCAGTATGCAAATGGCCACTGGGTTTGTACACAAAATGATGAACTAGTCATAATTTATACATTTCTGAATGTACAGTCCAATGCCAGGGTGAGAGGAGGCAGGAATCTACTTATTAAAGAAAAGTTAGATAATGTCAGGTTAAAAATCTTTCTGCTAGATTTGCTAATGTGGTTTTTTTATGATGATGTTTAATTATTATAATATCTGGTTTACACTGATAGAGTCAATTCCTACAGATAATCTACATACTTGGCAGAGGTAATGAATTTTTTTTTGAGTAATATTACTTAAATTATTGCTATTTGATAGCATTATCTGCAAAAATAGTTGTAATTTATAATCTAAGTGACTTTTTTATCTGTACTGGTTTAAATTATGAGTGACACCCACTACTTTGAGCTAAATTATCATGATTTGTGTCAAGTGAAGATCTGCCTATGCTCATTTCAGCTGTGCCCTCAGCACACACCTCTCTCTCTGACACCACACTAAAAGCTGAAGGAAGACAAAATGGGCAAAAGACAAAATGCTCATATTAACAACCTGCCTTGAATTTCTGTAAGCATTTCTGGAGGCATGTTGGTCTTCAAAATATTTCTCTTTTTGGCCTATAAGCCACATACAGTGGACTAAATGCCCATTTTTGCAGCATCAACATGTGGATCACATGGGAAAGACAGTATGAGAATGTGAGAGTGTGTTTCATAAGTTTTAAAGTTTTATCTCCCTCTCTCTGTTCTGAACATGAAGAAATAATAAAGGCTGTGTGAAGATGTTCATGGATATGATATATGTACAATTTATGTATAGTAACTGAGAGGAAGAATGACTTTTTCTCCTCTTAATTCACTCCAAAAATGCATGTGCCCACAAACACATCCATGTGCTACCTTTATTTTTCTGGATATTGAGATGTTCTGCACTGAAGCAAACTCCAAACAGGAGCCATGACTGGATATTATTTATAAAATATTCTTTCCTCTAATATGAGCAGGATTAACTGCTCCATGAAGTAACACTTTTAAAATATTCTGCTAGGTGTGAAAAATGTTAATGCATGGCAGACAACAGTCCTTTCCTCAAGCTGCTAGTCTTCAGGTGTTTCTCCTAAATTATTCTGCCTTAGAACAGTTTTCTTTTTAAAATTCTAATCAACTTACATGGTCGTTATCTAGATTTTCTACTAAGGCCATAAAACATTTTGTTTACATTGAAAAATCTCACTGAATGTTTAAAATCAAGACATTCAAATTGCTTGCTGGACACAAGCATAAACAAGAATTGTTTGTATTTCAGACCTCTTGGCAGAGAATATCAGTACCTATTTTCCTGGCTTTCACTCTTTTTTTCCATAGAATAGTAATGAATAAAGGTATCATATTTAAAAGTACAGCAGCATGCATTTTCTGGCCTTTTTTTTTTTTTTTTTTTTTTAGCAGCAGCTGCAAGAGACTGAGCTACAGAGGAGTGTGTGGAGGGTCTGTGTGTGTGAAACTGCTAGAGTAAATATCCCAGCAAGCTACACCTTTTGAGTGTGCAGGCTGACATAGACACAGACACTGTAAAATCTGGAACGTTCTGCTACAGGATCGTCAGAAAGCAGGAGCTTTTTCATCCACTTGTACAAAAGAAAAGTCACCTTGTAACGTGGCAGCCCCTGGTTTAGGGGAGGCTGAAGCTCTGTCCAAAGGAAAGAGCATCCTGTGGTAGATTGGAATGGTGTTCTAGGATTTTAGCTTTTATATTTTTCATCTATTTGTAACCCTGCAGTTCTTTAGTGTTTAACTCTAAATTCCGTATCCAGTGTGAGCTGCTGCTTCCCCATTTTGGGCAGACACAACAATTCCTCTCCAGGCCTGGAATCAAGGACACCTCACTGCCTCAGGGCCCAGAAATGCAAACAAAAGTGAGTTGGGGGAGCAAACTTGGGGTAAATTACCTGAACTTCATTACCTGAAGCTGTAATTGGGAAATTAACCCCCAGTGTGCAAATGGACCAAATTTATACAAGTGTGAAACCCATGACCTGTTGTTCATTTTGGGTGTAGCCCCTGGGGGGCTCTGTCTGCCCAAAATGTACCTGAAGGCCCTTCAATAAATGTGGATGATCATGCAAATGTACCTTGCATGGCTTCCTCAATTTCTTTTGAAATTGGCCAAGCATTGACTGGCAGACCAACTAGACAGGTGGAAAATGTTTTTTCTGGGATTGTGTTGGACAGACAAATGGCATCTAAACCTGATGCATTAACTAAAATCACCTAAACATTTGTTTTAGGTAGGCTAACTGGCAAATCTGTACTACTAAAAGCAAACAAAGCAAAATAACAAAGGCATAACATTCAGTTGAGCCCCATATTCCCCCTAAACTCTCATCTAACTAAAAATTCTACAGCACTACTAATTCTCACACCTGTAAAACCTAAAGTTCACAATTTTCTGTGGGTGAGACACAAGACGTCAAGTGCAAGTTGGAGCAATCACTTTTTATTCTCTTAAATTTGTCTGGCCTCTGTTTTCAGGTAGTCCCAAAAAGGCATCAGGAAAAGTAAGGTTGTTATTCTCCCCTAATGCCCTTTCCCTACTCTATTCTTATTTTTTCTGTCCGTGTCCTTAACAGCCCCGACTGTTTTTCCCCCTCACAATTTATCTGATCTTTAGCAGTGGTTAAAGGCTGTGGAAGCTGTGCCACGGTTTAATTATGTGCTGAAAGGGGAACTGTGACCTTCAGATGGCTCCTGAGGACCCTGCTGTCATTGCCTGTCCCTTCCTGGCCCTGCTGAGGGGACACTGCAATATTGCCTGCCATCGATTTTCCCCACGCCACTTATGGTTTTATAGACATCTACACTATCTCCTCTCAGGCTGGAGGGACTTATCTGTTTAATAACTCCCAAAAAAACCACTTCTTCCTGCCCTTTTTTTCCCTGTGTTTGCTGTTTTGGGATGAGGCAGGAGCAGATCTGCACTGACACATTGACAATTTACATTCTAGTCTTTATTTCTTGAGCACAAATCACCCTGGGGTTATTTCATCACTGGGGATTTTTTTTTTTTTTTTTTACATAGAGAATTATATTGTAATTCCAACGTCAGCCTCTGAAATCCTTAAAAAACCATGGTAGTCTTCAGAGGTATCCTGAAAAGCTGCTCAGAAACACATGTGAGGAATGGTTGTTGAGAGGCCATCAGCTTTTCAAGGGTTTTAATTGCTTTGGTGGCTTATTTAGTGTTGACTGCTTGGGGATAAAGCAACATGTAGGTAAAGAAGAATTACTTTTAGCTACAGAAATAGCTTTTTTCCCTACTGATAAGTCATTTTTTTTGCCCTTTGTCCTCCCTGTTCCTTCCAAATTCCTTGACTCCATTGTGAATTGAGGCAAAAGTAAATAAAGAGTGGGAAAGGATATAGTTTTTCCCATAAGAAATTTGGGGCCACAGAAAAAGAACAGTAAATTTATGTTTGAATGTTATATTTTATGCAGGTCACGTTTCTGGATGATGACAATGCTTCCCTTACTTTCTGATAAATTTATTTCCCTAAAGTCCTTCTTCTGATCTAGCACATTTGGTTAATTTCTTGAAACTAGATCTTGAATTTTGAGGGAAGGTGTATTTTGTATTTGCATAAAATAACCTCTGAGACAGATAAGTTAGACTTCAAGTGATAATGAAATCATGCATGAGTTAAAAATAAAATTTAATTCTTGTTTTCATGCTGTAAGTAAATGACATAACCCTCCCTCCTTCAGCTGTATTTGTTGCTGGTTTTGCATCACATAATTTTATTTATCTTGCATATCTATTTGCAGATGTGAACACTGGGCTATAGAAAGGTTCCTTTGTCTAGCCTGGCAAAAATTATCAGCAAATATTTTGCATGCATGTGCAAAAAATCAAATTTTAAAAAAACCAAACAAAAAAAAAAACAACCCAAAAAATAAAAAAAAAAACCAAAAAAAAACCAAAAAAAAAACACCAAACAAAAAACCCAACACTTTTAAGCTTTCCTAGCTGCATTTTGGGTTTTGGGAGGTGCCAGTGTAATTTTAATAGTGAACTTAGTTATGTTATTTTTTGCTACAAATGAAACTTGAGGTGCAAACCTTGTTAGCCCAAGCTCCTGCTGATTTATGTATCAACACTCTACTTGGGCAGCAAACAATTTTCCCTGTTCTAAATCATTTTGGTTGTTTGGAGGTTTTTTTATTTTATTTTTTCCTTAGACTCACAAAACTGATGTTTCTGTGGTCATTTTCTCTGCTACTTTATCCATCTAGCAGAGCTCCCACATCCTTCCATGCTCCCACCTCTGAGATGGCAGACGAGAAGGGGAATTCATCATTTGTAAAAGAGCATCACCTGGGGAGGGGACAGATTTTGTTTGATGTCCTGAAAAGACAGCACTGGAGAGGAGCTTCCAAAATCCAAAGAGGTGCAAGCATGGAGACCAAAAAAGTTTGTGAACATGTCACAAAGGAACCAGAGTGAAGGCTAAAATGCTAGATTATCCACCTAGCACTTCAAACTCTGATATTTTCCCAAGAACTTCTAGGAAACCTGTAATTCTGCATTAATTCAGTCATACAAGCACTTCTCCAGGAGGTCTATATTCCTCTCTGCATGATGCAAACGACAGTCATTCATTTTAAGTCAAAAAGCCATCAGGTTCAGTTTTTACAAATGAGAAGTGAATTGGCTGACATTTTAAGAGAATGAACATTTCCCATAAAAACTGAAAATAACCCAAGGGGATAATCTGATCATTTTGCCAAAAATTGGTGCTGTGGCCTTTGAATTTAAATAGTGGCTGGCAGGGGAAAATTCTGGCACTGATTTATCACAGATAGGAGTTTTATAACTCACTTTTGTGTGGGTTAAGCAATACAGGTGGAAATAAGATCATAACATGCACCGTACTGAGCTAGGATGTTTTACTTTTATCACAGCCTGATGCTCTTAATTCATTTGCTGACTTTTGTCTGACATGAGAAGATAATATCCTCTATAATCACCAATTTTACAAGAGTTTGTATAGTTGCATCCCAGCTACATTCATAAATGATACAATAAAAATTCTTAACTTCAATTATTAATGTTATTTTTTCAGAAACAGTAACAGGATCTCCTGGGATTAATTTGAGGTGGCACAAATGCCAAGTAAAAAGACATTTAATTTTTTAAATGTTAATGATTTTTGTGTAACTTTCAGAGCGTGGCCATGGCGGAACAGTGGCTGAAGCTCTGAGTAGAAGGCTCTAGCTGCACCAAGGATGAGTGTGAATGAATCACAAGGTCTTAGCAGAGGCAGGGCACATGGAATCACAGATTTGGGTTGGAAGAGTCCTTAAAAATCATCTCATTCCACCCCTCCCACTGTCCCAGGCCCAGTGTCCAGCCTGGCCTTGGGCACTGCCAGGGATCCAGAGGCAGCCCCAGCTGCTGTGGGCACCCTGTGCCAGGGCCTACCCACCCTCCCAGGGAAAAACTCCTTCCTAAAACCTAATCCAAACCTTCTCTTTGCCACTTTAAACCTTAAGTTCAAACAGCACTAAAAGTTGCGCGGCGTCCCGATGACACAAATTCATCGCGGGCCCAGAGCCGTCGGAATTCCACCGCAGGCCGGGCCAGGCCTTAAAAACCTCCCCGTGGCTTCCCCGCAGGTGTCCCAGGGGAAACTCCCACTAAAAACCCTCCCTCCCCTTTGCTTTCCCCTCAGGTGTTCCAGGGGAACTTCGACAACGACACGCACCGCAAGAACGTCATCGAGCCGCCGATCTACGCCCGGCACGTGCGCATCCTGCCCTGGTCGTGGTACGGCCGCATCACCCTGCGCTCCGAGCTGCTGGGCTGCGCGGCCGAGGACTGAGCCCGCCCCGCTCCCGCCGTAGAAGAAGCTTGTAGGATGCTGAGTGGGGTTTCTTTCCATGAACCAGTGCTCGCTCATTTTTATGGTAGGCCGCTAGCTGTCTTTCGCCAGGAGGTCTAAGCCTGCCCTTTTAAAACGATCCGAATCCGGTTTTTTTTTTTGCCCTTGAGAAATCTGTTGGCGTTGTCCCTTCTGCTGTGGAATTATCCTCCTAGTTCTCCTTTGAGCTGTTCACCACCGGTTGAAAAGCGTTGAGGGAAAAGGGAAAAAACAAAAAAAACAGCAGCATCCTTTTTACAAGGGGAGAGAAACAGTGTGGCGAAGCTCATTTGCAGCTTCAGGAACATTGGGCTGACGAGTTCTCCATAAATTATACCGCCCATCTTACTTGCAAAAAGTGATACTGCAGCTTTTAGCAATAAGTTTACTTGGGGATGACTGCATTATAGTAATTGTGCCTATCAAACACTGTCAGTTCTTACGATATATATTTTGGGAAATTCTCACAGGTACCTGTGATATCACGAGCTACCTTTCACCACTTTCATCCAGACAGCAGAGTCCATGCACCTGGAGGGTTTTCCTAACTGCCCCATTTTCCTTCTCTATTTTGCATGCTGTAGACACGACCTCCACCTTTTCTGTTTAGTATCACACTGCTGGTGTTGTTCTCCTTGGAAGATGTCACCTGTTCGCTTATATAACCACACCAGTGTATTGCAAAGTTAATGAGTTTGCCAAAGTTTATCAATTTGCGAAGTTTCTACGCTTTTTCACGGAGACTAAGGTGAGGCACCAGGGTGCTTGTGGTGTCTCATCTTGGGCGCCCACACAATGCATCAGAAATCCCATTCCATGATGATCCAGGTCCCCACTGTGATCTGCCCACCCCATTACTGCTTTCACAAACTCTCTGAACTCCAGCGAGGAGGAAAATGTGGGGTGAAGGAATCAGGTGCTAAAAGACACACACAGGAGGAATGACTCCCTTACTGCCAGGAAGCCCTCTCTCTTTAGGCTCTTCCTAAAGTCACAGCTTTCCTCCCCAAAAGGTAAGAGGTGACGTAGGAGCACACCAAAGCCTGGCCCTTGTCACCCTCTGCTCCTAAAAAGTCTTTTCAGACACATGCCAGTGAGCCAGGAGGAGGCTGTTTCCCACAATGCCCCATCTACAGGAATGCTTCACACACAGCATGATAGCAACCCCAGTTTAAAAAGTAGATTTCAGGAGGAAAAGCAGAGCAGTAGGGGGGACATTCTGCCCCGTGCCTCAGTTTCCCCTGCTGATTGAGCTAACAATACCAAACTTTGATGAGCAATCCAAGTCCCCTTGGAGTTAAGTGCTCTGTGACTACGTTAGAGCAGCACCTCAGACTAAAAAGATGCCAGGACAGGGAGCGAGGGGACATTTTATCTGTCACCTGAAACAACAGCACTTGGGATTACTGCCAACCTTTTAATTTCATAACATGCTGATGTGGAGAGAAAGAGAGAATGAGAGAGAGAGAGAGATTGCAGCTGCATGTTTTAGCAAATGTCACTGAATTTATACTTTCTGTCACTGTTCCATTCTCACCAAAACTCTGAATTATGAACTTGGGCACTGCTTCCCAGGCCAGCAGCTAGCTGGCCCACAATCTGCAAAGGGCAAAGTTTACCTTGGAAACAAAATGGTTTGGATTTCGAAAAAAATCCTGCATTTAATCACACATTCTCCACCACAGACTAAATATATATTATCCATTGAACTGTGAAAGACTCTAGAATAGCAGCCAGGAATTTTACATACAAGAATTGGGGATATAATGGTGGCGGTTTTCTGATAGTGTCACTTAAACTGTCACATTTTAGCAAACAGAACACCCTGCCTCTACAAAATGACTTAATCCTTAAACTGTATTTATACAAGTATTTATTTTATAAGGCTTAGACATTTAAAGACTTCTAAAGAAGAGTCCTGTAAAGGTAAAAGTATGTGTAAGAAATGTTGAGGTCCTGTGCAACACTGCTAAGTTTGTTCTTTATTTTTTACTTTGTGCTGCATAACAAAAGCCACTAGACTGTTACTGTCTTGTCTGTAACTGTGTTAACAGCATTCCTTAATGATGTATATATGGAGTGGTCTTCAAGCAAAAGGAGCAATTTTAAAGAGAAAGTCAATCACTTTGGTGGTACTTCTAATGAGAAAAAAAAAATCTGTATAGTGGAGGACAAGTCCATCCCTACATTATCTACTGCCTATATTTTGGAATTTATGATTTAGGTTAAAAAGAAAGAAAAAAAAAAAGAAAAAAACTAGTAATATTTATCTCTTTAGGATATGCACACACAATACTTTAAGACTTTAATACTTTAAATACATTTTCCTATTATGGGAGAGCAGTTGACCCTGAGTTTAATTACAGATATGAAGAATAGTGTGTAGATATTTCACTAACTGTCTGTATCCAAAAAGCAGAAGGCCATTTCAGAAAATTAGACTTCCTACTTTTAAAACTTGTGTTAATGTTCTTTTGAAATATTTGGTTTCTGTTCTTAATGTTGGTTTGCTTTTTTTTCATGTTATTCACCTTTTGTGACTTCAATTTTGCTTTTGAATTAATATTTCTTGGTTTAGTAAATTAATTGTAATCCCTTCATCTGCATACAGAGTTTTCATGTAATGTAACACAGTAATTTTAATTTGGTATTAATTTTGTGTTGATTATTTTGACCCTCATGTCCTGTGTCAGTAATCCTCACGACCTGCAAGGATGGCTCCATACCTTGTGATAATACTTCACTGACAATTCATTAAAAAATCATATATCTGACACTCTTACAGTTTCAACCTGCATGCTTGGAGTCTTTCCAATAACATTATTCTTCAGCTACCAAAAAACCTTCTTGGAATGGCATTTCCAGCACCAAATTCTGCTCCCAATATCAGCACAACCAGTAAATAGCTCTTGGTTTAAGTGGAATCCTTCAGATTTAACAAAACAGGGGAGAATCGGATTAGGGGATAGAATTAAACTTTTTCCCTTTGATTTTATTTTGTTGTCTAGGTGCAAACCATTGCCATAAAGGGGTGAGTTATAAATTAACACAACTGTTCTGTCCCAGCGAAAGCAACCAGTCCCAAAAAACCAGAAGTGCAGGACAGGAGATGTCCCTTTAAGAGGGGACAGAGAAAAACTCGGAAATGATCCTTCTGTGATGATGATGACGACTTCTGTATTAATCGTTAACAATGACATTGAACATGGCCAAAAGTGTTCTCCTAATTAAATTTCACCCTGAACCAGTTAAGTATTCGTAGGCAGGCTTCACCTTTATGTTGCTAGGTAATATGCTACATTTATAGCCTGGGAAAAAAGCCCTGGCACGAGGCTCTTTTTTATCGGCGTTAAGGGCCCGTCGCCTCTCCTGCCTCTGGATCTGAGGTTGACTTTCTCTTTTGGAATGGCTTCATACAAATTAAGTGTCAGTTTTGAAGACTAAGGATACTAAATGAGTGTATCTTTGCTATACAACCAATGTGAACTATAATATTCAGTGCTGGCTTCTGATGTGTCAGTAAGTACAGAAGTTATCTCGGACACAAACGACCTTTGCGACCTTTCAAGCTGTGTGATATTCAAATGGTTTTGTATATACCTGAATCATGTAGAGCAATGTAAAACCAGTACGACCTTGTCTAGTCTTCAAACTTAACAATAAAACTTTTGAAAAATGAGGTGGTTTTCTCAGAGCTGTTGTGTTGCAACGCCTTGAAGGAGACACAGTTTATCTCCGTGGCGACGAATGTGGAGCAGAGATATCACGTGGCATTTTCCTGGATTCATCCACGGGGTCTTTGTGGTAGGTAAGTTTGTTTCTGGCTAAATCAGCAGTTGGTGCTGTGCTCCCCTCAATCTGTTCCCTTTGTTCTTCCAGATTTAAAAAAAAAAAAAAAAATGACCTGTAGGTTTGAATGAGTCTACAAATACTTTTTTTTTTTCCCCTTATCCCGCTGCTCTCTGAACGAGCACCAGAAATGTAAAATGACAATTTCATTTCCTGTAAGTCAAATTTCCTGGGATATTTATCAGTCCTCATCCTCTCTCCTCCACTCCTGCATAGGCAAATTAATTTCTGAGAAGATAAGGAGAGGCTGCAGCCCAGACCTGCTATGACATGCCACAGCAGAGCTGGTATTTGCTCACACCCTTGCCCCTTTTCTCTTTTATTTTCTGTGCATCCTGCTCCCCAAAATGTCTTATACTAGCTAACTCTAAAATTTCAATTTCTGAAGAAGCTTAGAGATTAAAGTAAAGTAGCACAAGGAAAAGCCATTTGCTCCCAAACAGTTTAAACAATTAAATTACATAAAAATATTCTGTTTACTGAAGAGAGATGAAGCTTCAGTGGTTTACACCTTGAATGAGCCCTTTTGTAAAAATACACATCTTTTTGTTTTATAATGGTTTAATCTTGTGCTCTTTCTCCAAAAATCATCTTTTAGAGACAAAAACCATCCACAAGCAGTCACTGGTGACAATGTCTGCCCAACATGCAGTCTCAACACTCACTACAGCATGTTTTCTTTCAGAAGAAAAGTCACAAAATTGCTATTTTCCCTCATTACATATCGCTACCAGTCACAAAAATGAGAATACAATGCTGCACACAAGAAGAGGAAAGCTTTTGGGGAATGATGGCTGAATATTAGCACTTCATTTAAATATTTGTGCATCTTGAAGCTTTCTGACTTTTGGTTATAAATTGCAACTGTTTCATGAAATATGGGGACTTTTTCTGAAGAACTGAAAAGTGGGGTTTTCCTCACACTCTTCATAACATATCTGCCCAGGAATTCTAGTGAAGACAAGAGAAAATAAAGAGTAAATCTCTTCAGAATAGACACTATTTAGCAGTGTCCATCCTCCCATACCTGCTGCTAATGAGCTCAAGGGATTAAACATGAGTATCAACACTCTACATCATCATGAAAAAGTAACCTCTGATACTTCTGGGGTAAACACAATGACACTTATTTTATACCTTAGATTTAATAGCAAGAGGTCAATTTGTTCACTTAGTGATTACTAAGTGACCTGTGATCACTTAGTTTCAGAAATCAAATAGGACAAATTAAAAGATAATTTTTAAATAGGACCAAATAAAGATAATTTTACTGATCCCAAAGTATTTTCATTTTTTAAATTAATTTGCATAATTTTCTTAAAAGGGATATGCACTTTAGAATGCAGAAGACTGCTTTAGATTAAAAATCTAAAATATAAAAAGCAGAATTGCACAAAACTTTGTTCTTCAGCTTTATGATTGCATTTATTGCATGTTAACTTTCAGCGATACATACATCATCATGAACACGTATTTTTAAATTCCTCTGAATGGTAAAACATAGAAACATGTCTTGTTCTCGCAATTCACCTTGCTAGGAGTGCAGCAAAATGTATTTTACCAGTGTGTGTGAGTAAGAATAATTGGGGGTTTTTTTGTAGTTATATCAAACTGGAGTTAGGCCCCACGTGTGTGGGAGGGAACAGGGGGCAGGAACCACCTGGTGAAACACAGGTGGGGCACAGGAGGTGGGGGAGATGGCCAGCACAGCCCCTTTGCCATGATAACATTTCTTCCTCTGGTTTGCCAGATGCAGTTATCTGAGGTCTCACATCATCCGAGGTCAGCAGGCACAACTCTACTCTCACTAGGTGGAGGAAACCAACCCCCAAAATACGCCAGGAAAGGTCACCAATCATTTGCATCAGACTGGAAAATCAAAAGCAGGCTAAATGGATGTGTTTGTTTTCTGAGATGTTGAGAGAGGCCGGTGGGGGCTGTGGAGGAGTGTGTTGTGCTGCCTTGGCCACAATAAATGCAATCAGGTGCACAGACTGCACAAAACACGCATGTGATGCATTGGAGCAAGATCAAAGGGCCCCTAGAAAGGGATACATGCTATTTTCTGATTAAAGAGTCAGACAATATGATGCAGGTGCTGTGGTCTGACACACTGGGCTTGAGGTCTGCCTGGGATGGATTTACCCTCCTAAATTTTCTGGGGGAGAGGGAAGCCTCAGTCTCAGGCTCTTTAGGAAGGACAGGCAGGGGAGACAAGGAGGGGATGTCACCTCTCATCACAGACCAGCTGGAGTTCATGGAGCTCTGCTGGGAGGGGTGAGGAGATGGCAGAGAGCTCACAGGAAGGGCAGGGACAAGTGGCAGGGTGGCAGGGATGTGCCACAGGGCAGGGACAGGTGACAGGGTGGCAGGGATGTACCACAGAGTGCAGGAAGAGCAGATGAGCCCCTCTATGGCCAGACAAGAGGAGCTTTGTGCTCATGAGCCCTGGTCCACAAGGGCAAGCACCCCAAATGAGAATCATGAGTTGGGCTGGGTTGGGAGAAAATTTAAAGATTATCTAATCCAACCCCCTGCCATGGCAGGGACACCTCCCACTGTCCCAGGTGCTCCCAGCCCCAGTGTCCAGCCTGGCCTTGGGCACTGCCAGGGATCCAGGGGCAGCCCCAGCTGCTCTGGGCACCCTGTGCCAGGGTCTGCCCACCCTGCCAGGGAACAATTCCTTCCTAACAACTAATAACTAAACCTTTTCTTCCTGACTTCCCAAAAACTAAACCTACCAAGAGGGGCTGTGGTGACTGTGACATTGTGGAATTACAAATTCTTTGGGTGGTGAGGAAAGCACACAAGTTCAACAGCCTGGACTTCAGGAGAGGAGAATTTGGCCTCCTCAGGGATCTGCTTGGTCAAGTACGGTGGGTTTAAGTCCAGGAGGGAATTGGGGCTCAATAAATCTGATTAATATTCAATGATCACCTCCTCCAAACTCAGGAGCAAAACATCCCAACAAGGAAAATGGGACAAAGATGCCAGGAGTCCTGTGTGGGCTAGCAAGGAGCTCGTGGACAAATAGAAAACACAAAAAGGAAATCTCTACAGCATGGGTGCAATCACAGAGAAATTATCCAGGATTAAGTTAGAAAAGGTAGAGCCCTGATAGTGTTAAATCTTTCCAAGGACATCAAGGGCAACAAGAAAAATGTCTGCAGGTGCATAGGTGACAAAAGGAGAAGTAGGGAAAATGAGGACCCACTCTGGAAGAAAATGGGAGACCCAGGATATGGAGAATGCTGAGGTACTCAACAACTTGCCTCAGTTTCACCAAGAAGTGCTCTGGTTACACTGCTCAAGGCGCAGAGGGTGAAGGGAGAAATTAGAATATAGAAATTATGCCAAGGCACATGGAAAATAAGGAGATGATTTCTGACATTCTGAAGAGCAATTGGTGCTCTTCCCTCATTTTTTTTTCTCCTGGAGGATGTGCCTCTACTATTTATGACATGGAGAAATTCCTTTATTACATGTGACTCGTGCTACTATGACAGGTTCACAGCTTCTCTAAAGTGTGTGTTCACAGCTTCTTTCTGAGAGTGAAAAGGCACTAACGGGGAATTTTTGATGAAGCAATTAAAGTATGGCTTGTTTGTGTAAATATGGAGTGAACATTTACATACATATTTATATATATATATATGTGTATCTATCTGTATTTTCTACAGGTCATGTCATATATGTCGTAGTTCATCTGAGAACAGGGAGAGAAAAGTGGATGTAGTATTGCAAAAATGTGAATTAAGCTCATCAACCTAATCTAGCTGTTCTTCTGATCTGTGCTGATATAATTTTCTTCCATTCGAGAAAAAAATTGATGAGGATGGGGGAAAACAGTGCACCTCTGTAGGTGTTTCATTTATGCCCCCAGTTTGCTACCACAGAATAATTTGGGTGGGAGGGGACATTTAAAGGCCAAGCAGTCCAACTCCCTGCCATGGGCAGGGACACCCTGAGCCCCATCCAACCTGACCTTGAGTGTTTCCAGGCATGGAGCAGCCACCACCTCTCTGGGAAACCTCTTCCAGTGCTTCACTGCCCTCACTGTAAAAAAACTTCTTCCTTACATCTAACCTAAATTGACCCTATTTTAGTTTAAAACCCTTCGTCCAGTCACAAATGGTTCCTGCTAAAAAGTTTGTCCCCAGTCACCTTTCCTCAGAAGCTCTCATGGAAATGGGCAGCACTGCTTGAAAGCCAGAAGTGCTTCTTTATTTTAAAGCCACTTTTCCCTCTGCTGAGGGATTTGCAAGCATTTAATTTTCATATTTCTCAGGAGCCATGGCTGAGCAGTGGCCGGGACGAGCGAGGAGGTTTTCTGGCTCACAAAGATGGGAGTCAGAGTGGCTTCCAGAAGAATCTGACCCAGTATTTATATAACATACACACATATATAGCACATGCCACTCACCACCTGCATTGGCTGCTCCACCTCTCCCAGCTCCTGAGCCCTGACAGAAAGTGCTGTTCAGCCGTGGCACTGAGGCCAGCTATTCACAAGTGGCTTTTTTCACTCAGCAACGGCCACATTCCCCAAATATTTCTGGGAATCCAAGGCCAGGCTTCCAAACCAGAGCAGCCCAGAGGCTGGGTGTGATGTGGTGGAGGAAAAAACTCGCCCCTGGTCCCAGAGCAGCAGCTGGGCTGCCTGAATGGCACGCACAGTTTGCATCTGCAAACACGGAGTGGGCAGCAGGAATGGCTCAGCAAACATGTCCCAGTTAATCCCCCTCGTGGCATAAAAGGCTGCACTTCAACTGAAACAGTTTGGGTATTTTTAAAAACGTTTAGCAATCTTTTTTTCCCCTCGCCTCTGCCGCAAGCATTCCTCTGGACTGCAAAAAAAAAAAAAGAAAAAAAAAGCATTTGTGGTTAATTTCTTCTCCAATGGGTTGCTTTCTATTTGGATTCATGTCTGTCATGCATTTAGACTGCCTGAATGGATGAATATTCTCCTGAAGTCAGACGACGGAGTGCTAAAACTGCACAATCAGATGCAGGGTGCTGGCCTGGCATCCCCACCCTGCCACAGGGAAGGGCTGCCTGGCACCCCCCTGATGCTGCCAGAAAACAATCAGATGGACAAACACCTTGATATCAGCCCACACTCCACAGAGCTAAGGGCCTTGTTTAGGCTGAAGGAGAGTGAGCTGTGTCACTGATGCTCCAGTGTGAGTGGTGGTGTGATTCCACCCAACAGCTCTGAATCACCAGGGCTCCAAGGAGCACTCCCTGCTTCCCTGACATCTTTCACTAGCGATCCTAAAATCCCCTTGCACTGTTTGTGAAAATCCCCATGTGCGCTTTGCCCAGGGCCTTTACATAAGAGGGGTTGGAACAGAGCAACACACGGTTGAATCAATTTGATCAGCTCATGCATTCTCACTTTATTATCTCAAGATGGCTGGGTATATAGAGATTCAGATAGTTTACAGTAACAGGTGTTTTCTGATAGGCATACAAGGTGAAAAGGAATGCAAACATTTCTACTGTTAAGGCAGCTACGGTAATAACAATGCAACTGTTCTATCTAAAGTTAAAACACACCTTAATTAGGAATTTCTTGCTGTGCCACAAGGCCTAACAACTTCTACACAGGCCTGAATCTAAGGCCTACACCCAGGATAGCTCAAAGCTCACTCCAAAACACAACCATGCCCAAGATCTCTGAGGAATTCTGTTACACCCATGGGCATGATTTGTTGGTAAATTACTGAGGGCCCCCTCAGAGCTGCCTTTTTCCCCTTATTCTGAGCCCTCGGATCCTTTATGGTGGTATCCCTATGTCACAGTGAACCAGCTGAGTGCATTGACAGCTCTGCAGCCAGGATCATCTCCTGAACAGCAGCAAAGGAGGGTTTTGATTGAACAGGCAAAGGCTTATTAGCATTCCTTCACTGTCTCAGCACAGTCTGGCCTGGGTCTCTCTGTCCAGTGTAATAGACTTCAAACCAGGCTGTCCTAGGAGACGCACCTTGATACCCTCCTCTTTTCCTGTTTACCCTCTTCCCCAGGGGCTTTTCCTCTAGCTCTGCACTAAAAACATTGGTTGTACCAGAGGATCTTACACAGATCCTGGTGCTTGCCCCTCAGCAGTGGGGAAAGGAGGGGTTTCAGCAGGCTTTCCCGGCCTGCCCAGCAGAAACTCCCAGCGGCAGAGATTTTGGGAGCAGGTAAGCAGTGCTGGTAGAGTCACACTGAAGCTCCAGCTCCCATTCTGCCTCAGAATCTCTGAGCATCCCCTTGGTGTTGGCTTGGCATCCCCTCCGTGGCTCAGAGCACGCAGAGACTGAGGCAAACGTGGAAGGAGACAGGACTGGGCTGGCCCCTGCTGCTCCAGCCATGGGGCTCTGTGAGCTCCACTGCCAAAAACAGCACGGGCAGAGTCAGCACCTCCCATTCAACAGGGCTGTCCCAGCCCTCTGCAGCACAGAATTTGGTTTCACTGCTTTTTATCCAATTTATTTGGGCTGAATATTCGTTATGGAGGGGCAGGAGGGAAAAAAGGGTAGATCTTCATCTGAACTTAATCCCTCAGCAGTCGTGTGACTCTGCAGGTTTCCCAGTCCCTAAGAAGTGTGGTCTGCTCTGAGCAGTTGAGTTACTCCTACTTAAACTAACTTAAATTCATTTTATAGCCAACCTACTCAAAAGTCTCATTCGCATGACACAATTCTGGCTAAAGTTATTCCAAATGTTGCCTTAATGCACATCTTAACTATTTCACAGGGGCCTCCCCTTTATCTATTTTCATCTTGAGACAACCTGACTGCATGCAGGAGAATTAGTTACTTTCAGAACAGAAAAGATCATCCCCATGAATACTGATTTTTTTTATTAGCCTGGAGTTAAGGCATGGTGGTGTGGTAGCTGAGAGAAGGAGGAAGGGAAAAGAGTGTGCAAGCTGGGATTTGAGATAAATTTGCAGAAGCAGGAGGAGCAGGGCTGTGAGAGGCACAGCCCCACACAGGTGTGTGCAGGTGTGATGGGTTTGGAGTGCTCAGGTTTGCCTGGGACTGCTGCACAGGCTGCAAGATGCAGAAGCAGGCACAGCTGCACGCCTGGCATCTCTGCCTGCCTCCCCACCACCACCTTTTTTTTCCTACCCCTATTGCACTGAAGTCTCTTAACTAATTATGCAGGATCTCAGTGATCCTGCTAGCTCCAGGCATAACTGCAAATGAGACAAGAGATCTCAGCCGCGCTGCTCCTCGCAGTGGCACTCCTTCTTTGTCCGACGTTAATTATTCCTTGCAGCTGGCAGTGGAACAAAGACCAAAGGGTTAATTCTCAGCACAAGGGAAAATCAGTGCTGGCTAAACTGCCCTGTGTTACTCTGCTTATTTACCCAGAAAACACTGCTTGGTGTTGCAACGTGAACCCTTGAAAAACAGGTGAAAAATTTACTTTCAGGAAAGGAAATTAACATCGTCTGGTCCATACCCCTGCACTTTGTAGCATCCCGTGCCTTTTGGTTGGTTTCAATTTGTGAATAATTTTTTGTTTTGTTTTCTTCATTATCCATTCAATTCATTCAATTCTTCTCCTGTCCTTTCTCTCATCTTGTTTGAGTTTTTCCCCTGATTTTGCCACTGCAGGAAGGTTAATTTAGCTCAGATTTGGTCCTTTTCACTGATTCATTTCATCCCAGTCCACTTGCTTTTAGTCACTAAATTTCCCAAGTTTCCACTTTTTTTTTTCAATTCCATTTGATTCGATCATATCCATGTTCCAGAGTGTTTGTAAAGCTTTCTTTTCTGTTTCCAAGATTTAATTTCCTTTTTCTGAAAGGAAGAATGCTGGATAAAAGGTGAGGAACACCAGGCAGGAAGGAAAACATCACATTTATTTGCAAGCCAGAGAGGATGTGCCACAAGCTGCTATCAGGGAAGGCAGCAACCGAGGCACAAACTTTGCAGGAGTTTTTCTGCCTGCTGCCTGCAGCTCTGATGGTGCCTTTTCCCCTCTGGCACAGCCTTGTAGTGGCCACCATGAAGTGGCACAGGTGTGTGGCTGACCTGGAGGACAGCAGGGAGGATGGCAGCACCCTCACCACCCCCATCCCACCCCTCCTGGAGAGCCAGGGCAGAGGGAAAGATGGAAATCTGCCCCTTCTCCCTGCAAAAAAACAGAAATCTGCCCCTTCTCCCTGCAAAAAAACAGAAATCTGCCCCTTCTCCCTGCAGGAGGAGCAGAAATCTGACCTTTCTCTCCTGGGGAGACCCCAAGGAAAAGCACAGTGGCACTGCAGAAGGGGTCTGCTGCTTCCACTGAGGCTGTGAGCAGCCCCCAGCCCCTCAGGTGAGGATTATTCCTCCACTGCCTGCCTTGTTCTGACACAATTACGTGGGTGAAAAATGCAATTCAACCATCTGAAGCCCATCTGATTCTGAAATGCAGCCCAATGTGTGTTCTGCACATCTGTAGGTGTCCCTCATGCTGGGACTTCACCACCAAACTCCAAAACAACAATATTCAGCCTTTCTGTAATTGTACATTATTTATGCCAGGACTTTTTGCCAGATCTAGGAGCCCCCCAGAGACACAGTGGTTTTTTCCTCCAGCCTCTGCAGTGCCATCAACTCTGTGCTCACCTCTGGGTACAGTGGTTTGTTTCATGCCTCTTTTGTTTTCTGTTCTGATTCCATCAGCTTGCATCTCAAAGTCAGTATGTACTACAGGATTTTAATATATGGTGGCCCCTGAAAGGTGTTTGGTGATCTCAATCCAAATTAAATTGGAAATAAGGGAGTAGAAATATTAGATATCACCTCAGAGTAGCTTTCCTGTACTGAAAGGGGTTCTGGAGAGAGATTTTTTTTTTTTTTTTAAAAAGGACATGCAGTGACTGAACCAGGGGCAGTTTACCTTAAGTTGAAGGTCAGTAGATTTGGATTAGGTTTTAGGGAGAAATTCCTCCCTGGGAGGGTGGGCAAGCCCTGGCACAGGGTGCCCAGAGCAGCTGGGGCTGCCCCTGGATCCCTGGCAGTGCCCAAGGCCAGGCTGGACACTGGGGCTGGGAGCAGCAAGGGTGGAATGAGGTATCTTGAAGGTCCCTTTCAACCCAAACCATTCTGTGAGTTTATACCCATATTCTTCTGAGAACATTGCCTAGAACAGATGCATCATGCAAATGTACTAATAAAAAATTAAGTGTGCATCTAATTCAGGTCCTCCTTTTACCTTCAGTGATGCAGTTTTAAATTAATAAAGTGTAGCATTTCCTAGTCAAATATTATGCAGGCAGCAAATGCTATTAGTGCAGAAGATGACTCTCACAGTTTCGTGAAATGCCATGCAATATTTGAGGATAAGGCTTGCTGAATCCCATTCCTGTTCTTCCATCCTTCTTCAGCCATGTTTTGAGAGGGAGGGAAAATGAATGTGATAAATGCAGCAAACAATTACCATCAGGAGAGAGGTTATGCCTTATCCTCACAGCCTGAAGGAAGGCAATGAATGCTGAACACTTAAGTCTTTTTGCAGCTCGAGTCTCTCCCTAATTGAGGCAGCATTTTGTTCTTTATAAGATATGTGAAGTGCGTGTCATAAAATTATGCTCATTATTTGAAAAAGGAAAGGAAGAGAGGAATAGCCTGAACATGATGAAAAAGCACTTAAAACCTGGAGTCTCCTTGAGGTTTGTTTCTGTAGGTGAAGTTCTACATCATTAATAATAGAAACTGGGGGGAGTGGGGGATAAATTCAGATCATTATTTTCTGCTTCTAATCATAATTCTTAACCACATACATTTTCAGAAGTGTCTGATTCTGGATATTTCATCTAAAAATGTTGAAGAGTCTTTTGAGGAAAGTATATGTTCAACATTTCCCCTTGTTTCAGATATGTTTTTAATATAACCAAGTGGAACTCTGTTTCAGCAAATTCAAGCTCTACCTAAACAATAATGGAATGTATATTTTATTTGTGACTACTTAGCATCTTTACACAATTTATTGTTCTGAAGTCACAAGGAACAAACCTGCTCAGAGGAGAAGCTTAACCCAGAAACTGTCAGCGTGTGTTAATCTCCATTATTTCAAATACTATACACTTTTTTTTTTTTTATTAAATATTAAAGAATTCCCACATGCCTGGATGGAAACATTTCCCTTCAAAGTGTAGAAAATGTCTAGCACCATTTGCTTAACATTTTCACACACAGTTGCACTTTGACAAATACAGAAATAAATTCAAGGGGAGGCAGGGCCAGAAACTCAGCTGTTATAAAATGGACAATTTGTGAAGGCCGTGGCACACTCAGAAAAATAAAGATCTGTGAAATAAACCAAACTGCAGGCTGATCATTAGGAAAATGCTCTCAGCACCCAGGCTGGTTGGACCACGTGGGCACGGCAAGTTCCAGGTGCAGAGCTCAGTGCACGCAACCAAAATTTAAAGAGTTTATCAGCAGTTTGGTTGGGTTTGGGCAGAACACAGATGCCACTACAAGAGGAAGGCAGAAACTCGACCTACACAGGGCGCAGAGCTGCTTTGCTCTGCCCAGGGCTCAGTTTGGCAAGGGAAATGTCACAGATGTGCCAGGCACAGCCAAGCCCCGTTTGGTGATAGATTCATGTGTAATTCATTCATTCAGCTGTAATTACTGACAAAACGCAGTCAAGCTGCTTCACTTCAGAGAATTTTCATTCAAAGGTAAATCCAGCTGCACCCCAGGTGACTGCCTCTCCATCCCTGCCAGTGCATGTCACAAAAAGTGTGTTTCCTTTTCCCCAGGTGCACGGGCCTGCCAGGCTCTCTGCAGCACAAGATGCTGTGATGCTGAGCCTGGACTGGCAGTAATTAGAGTTACCCAGGATTTCTCAGAGCTTCTGCAGCTCAGGAAACACAGCTTTGCCTCCTGTTGTGGTTTCGGTTCGAAACTGGGCAGAAACACCATCTCATGTCATGGTTTCAGTTCGCTAATTTAGAATTTTTTCACTAATTTTGTGACTTTTCAGCCAATGGATTTACTTCTTGCTGTGAGACAGGATTAGGAGACAGGCAAAGCAGGCTCAAACTTCAAAAGGATCTAAAGAAAATTTATTGACAGTAACTAAAAAGGAAAAGAAAAAGTAGTAAGAATCAAAATAAACACTTCAGACCACTTCTTCTCTCTTACCTCACTTCCCCTGAACACTGACAATGTAAAGAACCAAACTCAAGCTCTCAGTCAGTTTACTACTTCTGACATATTCTTAATACATTTCACTCAGGGAGAAAAGTCCCTCTTGTTAAGGTTCTGGAGACTTCTCCACGGGAGGGAAAACACAGTTCTCTTGTGGTTTTCTCACGACTAGCAGCCGCCCAGAGGAAAATCTGCTATCGTGAAGTCCTTCCCATCTCAACAAGCCTTCCCACAGTCTGCCGATGGGCCATGTCGACTTATGGGGTATTATTTTAAAAATGAACAGCTCAAAGGCAAAAGTCTCTGTCCTCTATCTCTAAAATTGTCCTCATCCCTGGGAACAGAGATCTGCCTTTTTCTCCTGTGGCACTAGAGGACTCTTCTTCTTTCCCTCCCCTGACCTTCTCCACAGCTGCCAGACCGAGCGAGCACCACGGGATTAAAAGGCTAAATTAACTTAGTGACTCCTTTGGAACAGCATCGATTCAGGAAGGACAACAATGGACAACTGCTCCCTCAAAACCTCAACTCATCAAATAAATGTGGAGGAGACCTTTAATTCAGTGGGTTTTATAATATGGTTTAGCTAATATAACAGAGACTTGAGCCAGGTCCTTTTGAACACACGCAATCCAGTATGGAAGTGAGTGTTTTAAAAGGAAGTTTAACACAAAACCAAATTCCATCAAGGAAAGGTTTGAGTGAATAAGTTGTGAAGTCAAAAGGCCAATCAAAACAGACAGCAATTCACAGTTGTTTGTGAGATCTGTGCATTCCAAATCTTGGAAACAGTTTGGACTGATAGATACATGCCACCTCTGATGCACAGCCATAAAATCCTTTCATAAAAAAAGGATTAAGCAGGTAAAGGTTTAATTGATGGCTCTGGTCAACACACCTGCTTTAGGCAAGGAACTCCCACCTTCAGACTTTTCCTAAGCAATGGAATTTTTAAAAAATATATAGGTAAATGCACTTTACACACATAATATTGCTCAAATATAGCCACCCATGAACAGTGAGACCATAAATCTTGTCCAAACAGGCTCTTCCAAAACAAAAAAAAAAAGAAAAAAATGAGCAGCTCAAGGTTAGCCCTGCAAAACAACAAACTCTGTTTGTTCTTCACAAGACCTTCCTTCAAAAACATCCACACCAACATCTAAATTTGCCACCTCTGCCCTCCTGCACGCCTTGGGTTAGCACAGAGCCCTCAAAAGGAAGAGTCTGGGGGAGAATTGTCAGGCTGGCAACAACACTGCCACGCTGGAGCTGTTGGAACTCTGGTGGCTGAAAACTTGGAGCTTTCTGAATTTCAGGGTGCTAACCCTCAAGTAAATACCTCGTTTGCCCTGAGACCTTGGAAAAGGCTTCAAGGATTGAGGGCTAGCACAGAAACAGTGAGTGTGGAGTTGGGGTAGTGCTGTGTGATCTCACAGGGTGAAAAACACAGATCTGGGATTTTGTATATGGTGATACATGGGAGCCAAGATAGAGAATTTGGGGTGTGGGTTCATTGTCTTTTTTTTACTTTCTTCTTCATCAATCTGGGTGGTTTTCTCTAAGTGGGTGAAAAATGTCCACGCTGTGGGTTTGGGGTGATCATAATTGGGTTAGAAGCAGAAATAATATATATGTCAACTGTTTATTGGGCAATTGGGACTTTTAAATAGCCTTGAACAGACACCATTTGAACATCTTGAACATCTAGATGGAAAATGGCCCACATGTGGATGGTGTTGGGAAGAATAAAGGCAGGCTTCTGTTTTTTCTTCCTTTTTTTTTTTGTTTCAGTGAGATTGAATCTCTGATTTGGGAAAAATTGATTAGTTTTGCTTGATCTTTCCCACACAACGCTGAGGAAAATTGCTAAATATGTTTATCTTGAAACCTCTGTGGTATCAGAGTTCACTCTGCTTTACACTCCCCAGTCCCTAAAGACAAGGAGCTCAGAGGGCACACGATGCATTTCTTACTCTTTGACAAAGAAATAATGTAGCACAGCTTGAACAAGACTACTAGAGGAGATGCAATTCAAGAGATCCTTTCAATTGTCACCATGATATCTTTTCACATGAATATATTATGCTTTTAAAAACCTTTTTGGGAGATAAGCACGCAATTTAGAACTATAGGCAAGTAAAGGCAGAGAAAAATAAAGGGGATGAGGGGAGTGCTGGGATTCCAGCAAAGGGGGATTTTGAACAGTAGTAATTATATGGATATGACAGCAACTATATGGGTTCATTAGATATAGGCTTTTACCACTAAGTTGTTACAGAGATGATGAGGAAATCTAAGAGACGTGAAAAAACCTCAGCTCTTCAGTTCATTTATTTCCTTAGTTTACATATCATTTACATCTTATTTTCAAATGCTTTTGGTTTTCCAGTATCCAAGGAAGGCTCTTTTAGCAGATTTGGTTTTTTTCCCTGCATTCTGGACGAGACATAAAAATGCCAGTGGGTATTTAACCAGAGCAATAGGAGAAAGGGTCCTGCATGCACAAAGCAATTGTAATTACAAACTGAATTTACTTCGATTCGGTGTTCTCTTTTTGATTCAAACAAGAGGGGGAGATGTTGGAACTCTGACGTCTGAAAACTTGGAGCTTTCTGAATTTCGGGGTGCTAACCCTCAGTAAACACCTCATTTGACCTGAGACCTTGGAAAAGGCTTCAAGGATTGAGGGCTAGCACAGAAACAGTGAGTGTGGAGTTGGGGTAGTGCTGTGTGATCTCACAGGGTGAAAAACACAGATCTGGGATTTTGTATATGGTGATACATGGGAGCCAAGATGGATAATTTGGGGTGTGGGTTCATTGTCTTTTTTGCACCTTCTTCTTCCTTCTTCTGCATGAGTCTGGGTGGTTTTCTCTAAGTGGGTGAAAAATGTCTGCATTGTGGGTTTGGGGTGATCATAACTGGGTTAGAAGCATAAATAATATAGATGCCAGCTGTTTACTGGGTAATTGGGGCTTAAACAGCCTTGACCAGACACCATTTTAGTTCAGTTTCTCAGCTTGTTAGGGCGACCTCACATTTGGTGAGTTTGTAACAGATACAGATCATAAACTTCAGAGTGAGACTTCAAAAACAACAACTCCTGAGTTTTATTCACCCTCACCTTGGAACAAGAAAGAACCTAATATTCCAACATTTCCAAGGCTTGGAAGGATGAGCAGGATGTCTTCTGATTCCTGCTGGGGCTCATCATAGCAAGTGGCATCACCTTTTCTCAGGTGCAGAGGAGGACTGGAGGAGGCAAAAGGCCTGGAGGGTGTTTGCCCACAGTTTGCTTCCCTCCCCTTGTGCCTGTGCCTTGGAATCAAACTCCTGCAAAACCCCTGCAGTGTTTGACCACGTGTCAATAACAGTGGGTAAAATTTGTGTGCTTTCCTCTAAATCCCTTTTCATCTCATGGTGATGATGAACTGGACATTTGAACAGCACTCCTCTCCTACAAATAGTCCCTGCTCCTGATGACAGTGAAACATCCCCTTTGCCCCAAGCCCAACTTCTTAAAATGAAAACTATTTTCCACTTCAGACTTTGCTAGTGGTTTCAGCACCAGGTCAGCCCATAATCTGGTGTACAACTCCTCTGTCACTCTGTTGTAGCACAAAAATAAAAAGGCTGCTGCCCGTGATAATTCCCTTCAACTTGAATATCTGGGTGCAACAAATCTCAGGAAAGGTGCTGACATCTCCTCAGAGGATGGGAAATAACCCTGCTTCACTAAAATTACTCTTGAGTGTGCAGATACCTCTCTAATTCCAGCAATGAGGGCACAACAAAAAAAATCTGAGATTATCAAAACTGGATATGTCAGAAATCTGAGATGGAAAGAGAAGTGAACACTGAATCACAAGGTAATGATCTCACAAGCAGAAGAATGAGTGCAGAGGGGAGAGAGTTTCCATTTCAGTCACACAACTTGAGAAATTATCCGCTGGATTTTTTTTTTTTTTTGTAATTTCTTCTTTAATTAGAAGGCCTGTACCTGTATACCCCACACTCATGTAAATCACCTGTCTGTCCATCTGTCTGAATATCCATCCAGCTCCAGCATCTCTTCCCTTTGTTATTACTCACAGCTGTCCCTAAGGGTACCACTGGAGCAGATAATTTCTGAGTAAATCAATATATTTTAGGGGTGAGCTTTCATGCAAGTGACACTAATTATCACAGAGTAACAAAGCTGCATCATTAAACCACCTGACCATATATACTGTGCTGTTTTATGTTCCATCATCCTCTGAGTGCTTCTGCTGGTTCCAGTGGGTGGGTTGTTTTTCTTCTCATCACTTTTCCCAACAGATAAAATTAAACTGTCTCAGCCTGAGAAAAATTATGAAATCTGCAGCAGTGAATAATCAGCCCTTTCAGACAGAAGCAGCCGTGGGGACATTTTAAAGCTTTCAAAAAATTGTCACTTGCCAACTGTGGTGACTTCTTGTTTTACTCACGAAGGAACCAGCAGAGTGTACCTGCTCTGTTTTCACATACAATCCCATGAGATGGGTTTTGTTGGAAGCAGATGATTATTTTTAGCTTTATTGTCAGAGCCAAAGACAAGATTTCAATATTACAAAGGAGAGGGTAGTCCTCAGTGGTAGCACTGTGCTAATTGCTGTCAAAATCTGATTCCTGACAGACAGAAGTGGCTTGAGAAAGAAAATAAGGGTGGAGCCAGGTTTATTGATGAATTGCTGATAAGCCCAAAAGTTTGCCTTGTTTGGACAGCACCCTCCAGACACTGGGAGGGCTTTCAGTGCTCTTTATCACAGAAAGGCTTGCTGTACAAAGAGAGAAAAAATAAAAATTGCCTAGAAGCTTGTAAAGGAGCACAGCCTGTTTTGTTGAGTGTGTGACAGTGGGTGTTAATCCTTCTGATTTCCCAACAGCAACCTTCCAACACCCCAGCACATTGCTGTTTATCATGGCACTTTTTAATGATCTTCTGGTAATTTTTCCTTCATGCTTCTCCCAACTGACCCGAGTTACACATTCCAGGGCAAATTTTACAAGCCATTATACTAAATGCCTCACTAAAATCTTTACATACAATCATATCATACACTTGTTCTGTGTTATTGTATTCTGTGCTTGCTAATGCACATATTTTTGGGGGTTTTCTTTTCCATGCCAATTGCTCATCTGTGACTAATCATCCACTTCCAGCTAGAGATTAAAAAAACCCACTGTCTCGATAAATTCCAAAAATAGCTAAAAAGAACAAAACAAGTCAAGTGAAAGTAGACAATTTCCTCTCCTTAAAGATTGAATATATGAGGTAATTCTCATTTAACATCACATAGCTACCTTGCAGTGCAGCTGTGCACTCCACCTCAGGCTCACCCAAACTGCAACTGGTTACATCATAAACTGAAAGATCATAGATTTAGATGGAATTTTGGGAATTAGGAATTGCTCCCTGGCAGGGTGGGCAGGTCCTGGCACAGG
Source organism: Irena cyanogastra (assembly GCA_013397155.1). Classification (NCBI taxonomy): domain Eukaryota; kingdom Metazoa; phylum Chordata; class Aves; order Passeriformes; family Irenidae; genus Irena; species Irena cyanogastra. Next base: position 194,302 of record VWZV01000020.1, read on the forward strand.
GTGTCCAGAGCAGCTGGAGCTGCCCCTGGATCCCTGGCAGTGCCCAAGGCCAGGCTGGACACTGGGGCTGGGAGCACCTGGGACAGTGGGAGGTGTCCCTGCCATGGCAGGGGTGGAATGAGATGATTTTTAAGGTCCCTTCCAACCCAAACCTTTCTTTGGTACAAGCACCCCTGACAAAGCCCTGCTTCTCTGCTTCAGGTTCTCACTGGGTCTGGCATGAATAATGAGCTTTAGATTTCAAAACAAGTCAGAGACATCAGTAAAATTATTACTGACTTCCTGCATGCAGAGTAAGGTGATGTAGAGCCTTTCAAAGCAAATAACACCTGGCATCTTCAGGGCTTGATGTCTCAAACCTGGGCAGGCCAGTGCTCAGCAGGGAACAGATGTGCAGAAAGAGAGGAACAAACTGAAGGTCACAAGAGATATGTCTTGTTTTTTATGCCTATAAATTTTTGGGGTTTTTTTCTCGTTATCCAAGTGATTGTTTTTATCCATATCTCTGAACAGAAACAAAACTCTTACGGATATTTTGCTGGCTTGTTTCCCTGAGCATTTCCAGAGAGCATTTCACTGGGTGCACTGAACACCCCCACCACAGAGAGTGACCAATGTTCCCTAGATTGCCACGAGCTGCTGGGCCCCCTGCAGATAACTCATCACCAGCAGTGTCTCACTGCAACGTGCCCGAAATTCATCCAAATTTATCACCCAGGTGATGCTGCTGCTGCTCTGAAAACACCCCCAAAGATGCCCCACAAACGCATTTTTAACGTTCCGATGGGAATAAACGCATGTGACACACAGCTCAGGTGACTGGAAGTTTAAAAGCTATTACTTTCCATCATTAGTAATCCCCAGGGCCAGAGCATTCAGCTGTGAAGACAGTTTTGTGCTGGCACTGACACAAGGTCATCATAAAGAGATTATTTTCCGTGGTGTTTAGCCGGAGTTTCTTTCCCCAAATGCATTCCATGGCTACAGGTAACTGCGTTTTTATCACCAGGAAAACAAATACAAACAAAATTATCCAGGCCCGAATTCCTGTGTCTTCTCAGAGCACTGAATGTCAAGAGTTTTAAATTTCTCCAGAAGTATAGATTTCTGAATTTGCATTCTTCAAAAGCCACTTACAAATATTCAGTGTAATGTATTTATTAGTGTGGGTGAAGTACTTCAGCAGATACAAAGAAATTGCCTATTATGTACCAATTTATTAGCTCATTTCACATTAGGCTGTGATTCATACTACATAGCTTCAAAGGGATGACAGAATAGAAAGAACAAAATGATGAGCTCCAAAACGTATTAGGAAATGGACCAAAATAATAGAGTTAAAAGATGACTTTAAAAATATCTCCAAATGCCTGTGCAAAGAAAATTGAAAGAGAAAAAGAAGGATAATTGCAGTATCTCATTTTAAACATGATTTCCCTTGTTTGCATTCTCCACCAAAACCAACACAATCACTATTTATTCTCATGACTCCCAACAGTAAAAGGACTGGAAAGGTGATGTTATTATTGGTCATTGCTCAGATAACTGCAGTGTCTTGACAATCTGGAGCACGGCAGAATTTCAGCTTTTCCTTTTTTTTGGCCTTTAGTAACACAGAAGTTTGTGAAAAGCAACGCTTCTGTTATCCTTCTGGATTCTGAGGGTGCACAGCTGAAAAACCACAATGGAAATAACATTAATAGCAGCAGCCCAGAGCCTGCCATGTGCAGAGATCATTACTGTGTTCACCCAGCCTGTGAGGCACCAGCAGAAGTGACAAATGTTAATAAAGCAGAGTTTTACACAACTTCACGGGGACACCGGCAGGGCAGGGAGCACCTGCAGAGTCCAGCATGGAAACTCAGAAAGTCAGAAACTCAGGGTATTCCAGCTGCTGTGCTGGCACAGAATCCTTATTTCCAGAATAATTCCTGGTGGGGGAATAATTCCAGCTGCTGAGGGATAGGAGGGACGTGAGGCACAGGGGTGACCTGTGGCACTGGCACGATGCCCACGAGGAAGAACACGCCAAGAGGAGCACAAGGGGGACAGGGAAACCTCCAGAGGGGAAAAAACAGACATTTCTTATTCCAGTGGTTCTCTGTGAGATCCTTCTCGGCCTTGACCAGCCCCCTGAGACCTCCCCTTCTTGACATGCCATGATTTTGCACAAGTATAAATCAATATTGCGCACATAAAAGCGATTAACAATTTTTTGAAATCATCTTTTCCCTCAGATATTTTTTTCCTTTGCAAATTTGTCTACCACAGAAAGATGCCCCAGGACACAATCCGTGGCACCCTGAGTTTATTCCAGGTTTTCACCACTTTTGTGTACAACATTTTCCCTCCCACATAAGTCAGCAATTGTACTACACCAATTAGTCCTGCTAAACTGCTAACATCAACTGTGGCAAAAAAAAAAAAACTAACTAAAAAGTCTTAACAGAGGCCGCCAGGAAATCTAGAACTATAAAATATGTGTGCACATATATGAAAGAGTAAACGTATTGTGGAATATTTCAGTTGGGATATTTCACTTAGGAATAAACATTTGTCTTGCTGTATTTGGGTTCTGATAAAACACTAGAAAAAAAAAAAAGCCTACCTTTGATAACAAGGAATTTTAAATATTAATAGATGTTTTCTGTTGCTACTTTCTCCTGCCCTGACCTTATCTGTTTCTCTTTGGCTGGAAATATAAAGTTCTCAAGGTGAGGTGATATAGGGTATAATTTTAAATGCCTAAGCCCAAACCAGTGGATACAGATTTCAGTCTATTTTCTACAGAAACACAATAAGAAACACAAGGTAGAATTGTTTATAAGCACTTGGAGTAGCTGATGCTGTATTCACAACATCCATCCTCTGGAAAGAAATTTCAAGGCTGACAAATGGCTCAGTTTTTTTGGTGGTCAGTGGTAAGGGAATGAATTACACTCAGCTCACATGCACAGGATATCCTTCATTTTCAGATGCTCATTGGAGCACTCAAAATCCTCAGGAAGAATAGCTGCCCCTTTTAAAATATATTTAATCTTTTTTTGCTCAAGGAAGAAAACGGATGAAAAATCCCTCTTGTGGGGTCATTGAATAAAAACATACATGGCTTATTGTTATACAAATTGCAACAATCAAAATTTGCAGTAGCAATTCTGAGTTGTTAAAAAAGATTATTATTAGGAACTGATAATAAAGCAGGGAGCATGACACTAAGAAGTTGCTTGAAGGCATAAGTATTTTCCATTTCGCAGCTAATCATGGCAAAAATGAATTTTAATTGCCTTTTTCTTTTTTTTAAATAAAGGAAAACCAGAAAGAACATCAAGGGGGTTCTGACCCACTCTGTGACTCCATGATTCCACAAGAAACAAAGCTGCTAGGCTTTTTTTGCCAGCTGATCCCACTCTTCTACAGAAATAAGGGAGACAAATTTGCATTATGGGGCATTTTTTCCTAGTTTAGGAATCACGAGTGTGGCTTCTGCAGCAGATCTGGGTTTTCAGACCCTTCCAGGATGTGTACCTTGCACAGAGCTGCATCTCAGAGTAGTTGTGCAGAAAACTATGCAGGCCCAACTCAGGGAGTTTGAATTGAACATAATTGTGCCCCTCTAGGCATAGAAGTATCAGCTACGACTTCCTGAGGCAATAATTAAATTAATGCATAATGAAAATTCATTTGTATAATGAGTAGTACATTAAGCAGGCATTAATATGAAATTAATTTTAGATTTTAAAAATCAGATATTCTGAAACTTAAGAATATGACCTGTACTTTATTTCTTTATGAAGGTCTGTGTGACTTGAGACAAAAAAACCCCACACATTTGATGTTTATGCTGTGAGGAGATCTTGGAATTGACCATTCCAAGAGAAAAAAAAACAGGAAAGACTGACACCTCATAGAATCACGGGTAGAAACTGAAAGAAAAGCAGTGTAGATAATAAGAACCAACTTTTTTTTTTTTGCCTAGCAAGCAGATTTTGTAAAATCTAGCTTCCT
>VWZV01000022.1:0-19132 GCA_013397155.1 Irena cyanogastra
CCTTTCCCTCTTTGGCAGAAAAATCCAATTTTGGGAGGTTTGGAGCTTTGTGCTGCTGCCTCCATCAGCATTTCCAGCATGATCCCACCTGGAGCTCGCTCCCAGTGCTGAGGAGCCGTTTTTAGCGGGAGAATTGTGCATTCTCCTCAATTTTTCTATTCCAGCAGCACTTGCTGTTTGCACACTGAATTTCTGTGATTTTAGAGCTGAAACCCTCCTTAAACTCGGCTTTACCAGAGCTGCCTCCAGTCCTCGTAGCCTTCAACAACAGCAAAGCTTTTAAACCAAATTTCTCCCTCAGAAAATGCTGGGAAAGGTTTTGTGGGCGACAGAAATTTGCACGTGGAAGGTGTGGTTTGTGCTGGGCAGCACAAGCAGAGTGAAACTCCAAAATTCATCCAAGATGCAGCCCAAACCTCGGGTTAATTAGGCAGGAATCTGTATTTTTAACGGGATTTTGCCCTTTTGTTTTCCTTTTTTCCCTGAAAGCATGGAAAACCAAAACCTTTGGTCCTGCAGGGGAGTGAGGAGTTGAGGTGGGGATGAGATTATTTTGAGTTATACAGTATATTGGGTTTATTTTTTGTTTTTATCCATCCTTTCAGGGACTGCTTCTCCTTAAGTCCATCTCACGTGAAGCTCTGGGTGGTTTCCAGCTGTTCTTCTCTCTTCCCTGCATTCCCAGGAACCCTTTTCCCAGGGAAGTTGTGGATTCTCCATCCCTGGAAGTGTCCCAGGCCAGGTTGGAGCACCCTGGGATAGGGAGAGATGTCCCTGCCCGTGGCAGGAGTGGGAAAACCCCCAATTTTTGGGGTGCTTCCCTTCCCCACCCAAACCATTCCATAATTCTCTGATGCAACAAAAATTTTGTCTTGGAATGGGGAAAACGCAGGAAAGGACAGAAATTTGTTGGTCTTTGCGGAGTTATTTATCTCTAGGGGAATTGCTGAAGCCTTTAGGGACTCTCAGCTCTACAGGGGAAGTTGTGCTGTGAGGGTGTTGCTGGAAGGGCTAAACATGTCAAAGATTTTCTGGAAAAGCTCAGGAACGGGGTGATTTGCCTTCCACAGCACCCAAATTCAGGCTGGAGAAATCAGGAGAGGAAAGGCTTAAGCTTTGTGAGAAAAGCTGATGTTTGGAATCCCTTAAATAAACAGAATAATCCCTGAACACACACTGGCACCGTGGGCAGGGCTGGGCCGTGCAGGAAATCCCACGGAGATTCGGGGTCACCCTGAGCTGCGCCCCCGGGGCTCAGCAGGGGAGGGAAAACCTCCACAAGAGCTTTGGTTTTGATACCTCTGGGGCTATTTTGAGATTTTTTTGTGTGTTTTAAAGGCTGTAATTTCACAAATTCAAAGGCAGAGCTGCCATGGGCAGGGGTGAGGGGTGAGGCTGCTTCAGGAGAGGGGGGAGAGGGTTTGGGAGTGGGCTGGGGTTCCCAGAGTTTGGTGGTGAAGGAAATGTCCTCGGAGGGGCTGGGAAAGGGCCAGGGATGGAGGCTGGGAGGTGCTGACAGCAGGGTCATCTGAAAATCGTGGAATCACTGAGGCTGGAAAAGCCTCTGAGCTCCCAGTCCCACCGTCCCAGCACTGCCAGGGCCACCACTGCCCGTGTCCCCAAGTGCCACAGCCGGGTGGCTTTGAGCTCCCTCCGGGGGTGGGGACTCCAGCACTGCAGCTGTGCCAGCCCTTTCCATGGGAAATGATCCCAAAAACCCAGCCCAAACCTCCCCTGACCCCCTTTCCATGGGAAAATTCCCAAATCTCCAACCCAAACCTCCCTGACCCCTCTCCATGGGAAATGATCCCAAAAACCCAGCCCAAACCTCCCCTGACCCCTTTCCATGGGAAATCTCCAGCCCAAACCTCCCCTGACCCCCTTTCCATGGGAAAATCCCCAAATCTCCAACCCAAACCTCCCCTGACCCCTTTCCATGGGAAATGATCCCAAAAACCCAGCCCAAACCTCCCCTGACCCCCTTTCCATGGGAAAATTCCCAAAAATCCAACCCAAACCTCCCCTGGCCCCTTTCCATGGGAAATGATCGCAAATCTCCAGCCCAAACCTCCCCTGACCCCCTTTCCATGGGAAAATTCCCAAAAATCCAACCCAAACCTCCCCTGACCTTTGGGATGGACAGGGAGAGCTTTGGGATGGACAGAGAGCTTTGGGATTCTTTCCCTCACTGCATTCTCTGTCTTCTGTGTCACATTAAGAATATTTCGTGAAATTCTCCTCAGTTCAATACCTGCACAGCCCATGTTTCACCAGCACAGCCAATTTCTCTCTCTAAAACCAGTTTGATTTTAGCTTTGCTGTTAAGTTCATGAAGTCCACAGCAGTGATTGGATTATTTCAGCTGCCCCAAGCACGTGGAGCCCTTCCCAGATCTCACTCAGATTGGGGATGTTGGCAAAGGGAGGGAACAGGAATGAGTTGGGGCTGCTCTAATCTCATTAACTGAAATATTTTCTGTCCTGCCAGTGACTCTCAGGGCGTGAGGAGAACAAAAATCAAAGGCTTGGATGGCTGAGAGTGAAAAAATTGCCATTAATGTGATTTCATTGCCTTGACCTTCCTCTCCTGCCCCAGTTAATTTGGGAACACGGATGCAAAGCCAACATCCAGCCTTTAAAACAGGTTCCCCCTTTTTGCCAGGAGAAGGCTGAGGAATCACCTTTTTCCTTGGCTCCCACTCCTTTATCACAGGCTCTGTTGGAATTTTAGATTAACTTCTTTAAGTTGTGCATTGTGTAGGGATGCCTTGAAGCGAGTGCCCAGGGAAATAATTCTATACACACTTCTATATTTTACATGCATTTAACAGTGAAAAATCTGCCTATAAAGGAGATCTTTGTTTTGTTCAAAATATTGCTTCTAGTCCCCAGAGCTAGGGATCTTGACCAAGCTCAAAATTCTCATTTTGCCCTTCTTGGCAGAAACCTGCCAGCTCCTGATGCTGCTCCCAGTGCACAGCTGAGCCCCTGTGGGATGAGGGATGCCTGTGCCAAAACAATTCCTGCAGGGGATGGAGCAGCGTGCACAGAGCCATGAGTGGTGCTTGAGGGGGATTTCATCTCATAGAAAATCTAAAAGTGTCCCTGGGCAGGGCTTGGAGCAGCCTGGGATGGTGGAAATTGTCCCTGTGTGTGGCAGAGGGGTGGAACTGGGACCTTTAGGGTTCCTTCCAACCCGAATTCCTGGCTGGGATTCCATGAAAACTCTTATTTATTGCTGTTATTTGTGTGTTTTAAAAACCCCTCGCCCTCTTTTCACACCTTGATCCAGCCTGCAGGGCTTTATCTCAGATAAAGCATCCCTCAGGTGAGCAAACAGCAGAGATTTTCTCTTCCAGGTGGAGAATGGTGCTGTGATCCCACCTGCTTGAGCTCCTCCCTTCCCACACCCACACCAGCCTGGCCTTTCCACCCTTCTCTTTAAATCCCCCACACTTTGGATTTCTCAGCTTTTTGCTGCCATTATCTCCGTGGGTTTCCTTGAAATGCGAGCACATTCTTCATTAAATCTGCTGCTCCTTAGAAATCCGGGGCTCTCAAATTGCTCCTTGCAGTTTTTCCTCCTGCCACGCTCATTAATTCCCATTTTCTGAGCTCTGGGGAATGCTGCTGAGGACAGCCCCAGCTCTGGAGCTCAGCTGCAGTGAAAAGGAGCTGCAGCACCTTTTGTGCAGGGCTCAGATTCTCCTGCAAATCCACATATCCTGCTTGTCACTTCCTTGGAAATTATTGTTTTATTGCCTCTGCATGGGAAAGCTGAAATGAGGAGAAAGGGGACCTGGAGGGAGTGATGCTGCCTGTTGAGCCTTTGGGAGAACCCATTTGGATTTCTGAGGAGAATTAGGATTTTTAAAAGGAAAGCTCTGAAAGTGCCAAAAGCACTGGAAAAGGAAAACCCTGAAAGTGCCATAAATCCAGAATAAAAATGCCCTCGGCTGGGGAGGGGGATCTGTGCAACCCTCGTGGGGATCAGCAAGGCCGGGGACAAATCCTGATCCAGGCTTGGGCAGTTCCAGCCCCAGCTCAGGCTGGGAGAGGGACCTGGAGCTGCTGGAGAGCCCAGAGGAGGCCCCAGAGCTGCTCCAGGGCTGGAGCCCCTCAATTCCCAGGGATCCAGGCTGGGAGAGCTGGGAATGTTCCGTTGGAGAAGGGAAGGCGCCAGGGAGAGCTTCCAGCACATTCCAGGGCCTGAAGGGGCTCCAGGAGAGCTGCAGAGGGACTGGGGACAAGGCCTGCAGGGACAGGACACAGGGAATGGCTCCCACTGCCAGAGGGCAGGGATGGATGGGAGATTGGGAATTGGGAATTCCTGGCTGGGCTGGAATTGCCAGAGCAGCTGGGGCTGCCCCTGGATCCCTGGCAGTGCCCAAGGCCAGGCTGGACATTGGGGCTGGAGCAGCCTGGGACAGTGGGAGGTGTCCCTGCCATGGCAGGGGTGGCACTTGGGTGATCTTTAAGATCCCTTCCCACCCAAACCATTCCAGGATCCCTCCCATCCCCATTTATCCCAAGCAGATCCCTGGAATTATTCTGCTGATCCTGAGTCACCCATTTCATGGATGACAAATCCCTGACTTCCAACAACTTGCAAATAATGCAGCTTTGGGCAACGTGCAAGTCCATAAAATCCTGTTATTTTCAAAGACAAGAACCCAGAGATTCCCAGATAAAACAGCAGCTGGGATGGATTTTTCCAGGATATTCCCTCTGCCAGCCCCTTCTCCAGCAGAATGTGACTAATGCTGTGTTAATTAATGCCTGTTAATTATCTGTGTTCATACCGTGCTGTTCCCATCCCCTGCTTTTTATAAACCCTGCACATTCCAGCGGGGGCTGGGGTTGTCTCCCAAAACTCCTCAGGGATCTCGAGATTTCTTCTGCCCCCGCTGAGACCAGCAAATAATGATTTCAGTGAATTTGGGCTAAATCGGGTTGGGAACACCCCAAAATTCCTCACTGGGCAGACTGGAGGAGCTGGGAGCTGTTGTTACAGGTGGTGGCATCAGCACTTTCGGCTGTTTGCATCCCAAAATCTGCCAAAAAACGTGGATTTCAGCATCTTTTCCAGGGAAAAATAAATTTAAAAATGAAAATAAAATAAATAATAAATAAATCAGTCAATGCAGGGGAATGATGATGAGTTCAGTGTGTTACAGTGAAAACCAGGCTGAGTTTAGCCTGGAGCAGTGATTTTTTGTTTGGTGAAGAACTGAACGTGGAGCACCTGCTTGGTTTTCAGAGTGATTTTTTCCCCCTGATTGCTGTGTATCAGTACACAAAGGGGGATGGGAGAGCGGAGCAGATGGGAGGGAGCCAGATTGGAGTGGGACCGCGGGATCCGGGAAAGCTGGAAAAGGACGCGGAGTGCTGCAGCAAGCTCTGGGTGCCTGCAATAATTCAAAATTAATTGAAAGAATTCAGTGCCTCTTTTGGACTCCTCAGTCCACAACGAGCCCGTTGCACGTGTTCCACGCTCCTGTCACCCCGTGGATCCGTTCCCGGGCGTGGGAGGGAATAGCTCAGCTTTTCCTCTGGAGCTGTCACAGCTTCCAGAGGGAGGCTCGTTAGTAAGCCCTCATTAGGCTCGTTTTAAGGCTCTCACGCGGGTTTTAACGTCCTCCTTGATCTTTTAATGCACGCGAAAAAACCTTAATTGATTCACCTGCTTCTCTCGTTCCTTTGGGGCTTACCGGGCTGCGATCATTAATCCCACTGGAGCCTCCCGGAGCCCTCCGGGATGGCTCCCGGATGATGCCAAGGATGAATTCCTTGGAATTTGTCCTTTATCCCTTGGGTTTCAGTCTGTCCCTGGGTGGGTTTGGTTAAAATAACCAAACTAGCTCCGTGTTTTCCCAACTCAGCAGGAGAGGAGGTCGGGATGGGAACAAATCCCAGACTTGGCTGCCACAGGTGGGAAAGGGAGCAGGGAAAGGGGATGGGAAATCCCTATAAATCCCTGTAAATTAATGGGAATGTGCCGCGGGATTCCTTTCCAGCAATCTAGCTGCCTCAAAAAGGAGAGAGGTTGTGGATTTTCCGTCCCTGGAAGTGCCCAAGGCCAGGCTGGAATGGGTTCGGAGCACCCTGGGACAGGGGAATTTCCCCACCCATGGCAGGGATGGAATGGGATGAGCTTTGGTCCCTTCCCACCCAAACCAATCCGGGATTTTCGGATTAAAATGGAAAATCACTCCAAGTTTAGGTGGAAGCTGGGGTAGCTTTGTCTTCCAGAGCAATCTAGCTGTTTGAAAATAAATCTGAATATTCAAATAATTCACTTTTCCCCCAAATCCTGTTTCGAGGCAGTCAAGGACCCTCAGTTGTGGGTGGATTTGGGCATCCCCAGTGCCAGCAGTTGGGAGAAGGAGAGCGGGAAGGCAGCTGGAGCATTCCTGACTTGGGGAATCCCTTGGGGCGGGGAGGTGCTCAGGAAAAGGAGCTCTCAGCTTTTCCATGGCTCCCCCAGCTCCCGGGACTAGCACAGCCTCTGGGTGCTGAGTGATTAAAACACCCAAATTAACAGCTCTTAATTGCTCTTGTCGGACTCATTAACCTGGGGAAAACACCGAATTTCCAGTAATGCCTCCCCTCCCTCTCTGTGCTTTGTTCTATTCCCCCTCAATAATTCCACATTAATAACCGAGTTTATATTTCATATTTTGTCCGTGCTCCGTCCTCTTCCTCTGGGTGCAGGGTAAAGTCATGAGGATATGTAAAATTCCATTATTCATTCCCAGGGCGGGTTCCTGTGCTGGAATGTTTTGTCCTTAATGGCAAAAAGACATTCCCAGTGTAAAAAACAGCAGCCTAGGTGGGGTTTGAGCTTTGCTTCAGCACAGGGAGGGGAGATAATTTGAATTATTTGTAATTTCTGCAAGCACCAAATGATTTGGATCTTAAAACAAGGGATTTGTGTAAGACACACAGAATGGGAAGGATCCAATCCTGATTTAAATTGGTTTAGAATACAAAAATAAACTTAAAAACAGTGGGTAAATTGCAGAGCACTCCTGATTACAAGGCCTGCAGGGACAGGACACAGGGAATGGCTCCCACTGCCAGAGGGCAGCCATGGATGGGAGATTGGGAATGGGGAATTCCTGGCTGGGCTGGAATTGCCAGAGCAGCTGGGGCTGCCCCTGGGTCCCTGGAATGTCCAAGGAGAGGCTGGAGCCTGGGATGATGGACTCTGTGTCAGCGGGGTGAAACTTTTGAAATTTGGGGTTTGATACCCAAAATAAGCGAGGGGATGACAGAGAGGGAACTCACTGAGGATAAAAAGGGCTGAGATTGTTCCAGTTTGGAGCTTTGACCCCGGGAAAGCAAAAACCTCACATCCCTCAGCTGGGAACATCCATGGAAATCTCCGAGGGATTCGGGAACTCCTTGAAGGGCTGGGGAAGGAGCTGGGGTGGGGGTTGGAGTAAAATTTGTGAGGAATTTTCCCAGGATTTACCTGGAAAGAGTGCTCTGAGAACTCCTGGATCCACAGGGGTTGAACCCTTGGAATAAACTGGAGATGAACCCTTGCAATTTTGGGTGGGTTTGTTTTTATCCACCATGCTCTGGAATTAAACCTGGCTTAACAAGGCCTGGCTTTGTGCACGTTTATGAGCAATATTAATGAGAGAATGGGTTTCTTCCCCATATTGCAGCTGTTCTGATCCTTCCTTGGATCTCCTCTGCCCCGGTGCCCCTGAATGGCGACAAACCCGAGGGAGAAGCTGGATTTGCGTCCCCAGTCCTTAATCTGGGATTTGGAGGGTTTTTCCTTCCCCTCGAGACCCCATTCCTCCATTCCCATGGGAAAGAGGCAGCTCAGGGAGCGCTGGGCTGTCACTCCCTGAGCCGGGCTCCGTTCCTCATTACACTAAGCTCCAGGGATTAAAGCTCTGCTCATTAACTCCATTTCCTCCCCTGCTGCCAGCCCTGGGATGGCTCGGGAATGCTGGGGGCTGGAGCCACCCCCTTCCCTCTGGCTGTGGGGACAGTCCCCGGCGTCACCCAGCTGATTCCAGCTGTCACTGCTTGGTTTCCAGCAATTGGGAATTGGGAACTCGTGAGAGCTGTCCATGATAGCTCCGAGCACGGGGTCTCAGGGAGGCTTGTCCATCCCAAACACCCAAACCCGGGCAGGGTTTTCTCATCAGCTTTTGGGGTTTGGAGAGCTTCCCTGGGATGACAACTGTGCAGTCATGGAATGGTTTGGGTGGGAAGGGACCTTCAAGCCCATCCCATTCCAGCTCCTGCTGACACCTTCCGGCTTCCAAACCCCGTCCTTGCATGGCAGGGGTGGCTCTGAGGGGGCTTTAAGGTCCCTGCCCACCCAAACCATTCCAGGGTTCCATGGGCTTCCACCAGGAATTCCACCTTCCAGCAGAAATTCCACCTTCCAGCAGAAATTCTACCTTCCAGCAGAAATTCCATCTTCCACCAGGAATTCCACCTCCCACCAGGAATCCCACCTTCCAGCAGAAATTCCATCTTCCACCAGGAATTCCACCTCCCACCAGGAATCCCACCTTCCAGCAGAAATTCCACCTTCCACCAGGAATTCCACCTTCCAACAGGAATCCCGCCTCCCACCAGACCAGGCTGCTCAACTACCCTCGGTGAGCTCTGTGTCCATTGTTTTCTCCAAACATGGAATTCACCATTTCTGGCCACAACCTCCTTCCCCTTAGCCAGGGACACTTAACCCAAAAGTCTTGATTTATAATTGAATTTTGTTTTTTAGTTCTTCTCTTCCTCTTCCCAGCACTCATCAAAGCCTGAAGAAAACTCCCGGCTCTCTCCCAAGCTTCCATCTCTGGTTCTTGTCCCAGTGATACAATTCCATGGCTCTCTCCAGAGTTCTCCAGACCCTTCTCCTGGTGCTCCAGCCCCAGCTCCATTTCCTGCCCTGGACACGCTCCAGCCCCTCCTGTGAGGGCCTCAGCATTTGAGATGGATTTTCTGGAATTGCAAGGGAAGGGGAGAGCTGTGCCTGGAACCCTTGATGGGGACGTGCAGCTCGGGAACACCAGGACACCAAACAGGGACAATCCCCCCCACCTTCCATCCAGGGACAGCCTCTGAATCCCTTCCCAATCTTCCATTCCCCAGCAGCCGATGGCATTTGCAGGTGGAAGAAATCCCTAGAAATGCCCGATCTGGCTGCTCCTCAGAGCCTCTCTGGTTTTTGCCGTTTTCCTCCATCCGTGCAAACGCTGGGATTTTTCCGCAGGCTCTCGCTCCCCCTGGTGCCTGCGTGGGGCTCTCGCAGCCTCTCGGCTGGAATCCATCCCATTCCCTGCTTCTCCCAGCAGCCCGGCTTTGATCCCGTCCTTCTGACCCGGAATCGGGCCCAGCTTGCAGCAGGGATGGCGATCCCTGTGTTTCTGAGGATTTGGGCAGTAATTCCTAATTACTTTAACCCCATTCAACCTCTGGAGACTGGGAATTTTATATTTACTGAGGTTTTGAATTGTTCTTTGCTCTGAAAGTCAGCCCTAAGTGATTTATTAATCAAAGTAGGGTTTAAAAACTTTTCCTGATTGTTCTCCTTTTTCCTGGAGCCGGGACTTGGAGCAGCTTTTCCAAGCAGATCATGGCTGGTAATTCCTGAATTTTTTAGTGATAAACCTTGGTTTGAGCCATGGATATTGGAAATCACCATCCACAGGGAGTTAAAGGTTGGAGAGCATCAGGGGGGTTTTGTTCCGGTGTTTTCAGGGATCATGGTAGAGAAGGAGGAGAATCCTGATTTCCTCATTCTGACCTAAAGCTGCTTCTCATCTAAAACTTCAAATATAATAAACTCCCAGACATTCCTGGTAGAGAACGGGAATTCCGAGGGAGAAGAAGAAGGGGAAATGCTCCCAGCCCCACCTTCACCCTGGCACGGATGACAATCCAAAGAGGGCTCAGAAAGCTCTGGGAAATGTGGAATTTCGAGTGAATTTCCGTTAAGACGGAACCTCACCTCAGAGGGGCAGGATTGTGTTTGTATCCCGGTCTGGATGGGGAATTGTGCAGGAGATCCCTTTCCAAATGTTCCTTCCTGCTCAGCAGAGGGAGCTGCAGCCCTTCCAGCGTCACCGTGTCCCTGCTCCTGTCCTTTAGAAGCATTCACCGCGGAATGTGGGGCTCATTCCGAACCGGATCCATCCTGTAGAAACATTCACCGCAGATTGTGGAGCTCATTCCGAACCGGATCCATCCTTTACAATGGAATGTGGAGCTCATTCCGAACTGGATCCATCCTTTAGAAGCATTCCCCTTGGAATGTGGGGCTCATTCCAAACCGGATCCATCCTTTAGAAGCATTCCCCTTGGAACGTGGAGCTCATTCCGAACCAGATCCATCCTTTAGAAGCATTCCCCTTGGAACGTGGAGCTCATTCCGAACCAGATCCATCCTTTAGAAGAATTCCCCTTGGAATGTGGGGCTCATTCCAAACCGGATCCATCCTTTAGAAGCATTCCCCTTGGAACGTGGAGCTCATTCCGAACCGGATCCATCCTTTAGAAGCATTCCCCTTGGAACGTGGAGCTCATTCCGAACCAGATCCATCCTTTAGAAGCATTCCCCTTGGAATGTGGGGCTCATTCCGAACCGGATCCGTCCTTTAGAATTCCCCTTGGAATGTGGGGCTCATTCCGAACCGGATCCATCCTTTAGAAGCATTCCCCTTGGAATGTGGAGCTCATTCCGAACCGGATCGAGCTGGAGCTTCACTTCGCTCAGGATTCGAGGCATCCCTGCACTCTCTGGGTGGGGGCTGCAGGAATTTTGATGGTGCCGAGGAGTGAGATCCTCGTGTCTGGGAGCCTCCAGGTGTAAATCCCGGCGTGCCTGTGGGACATCCCTGCCGGATTCCTGGGGACATCGGAATTTTGGAGACATCAGGCTGGGATCATCAGCCGGTGATGGATGGACACGTCCTCCATGCCACAGCCAGGCTGTTCCTGACTCAAACACAGAGCTGAGCCGGGGTCGTGGGAAACCAGGGCTGTAAAAACGGGCTGGATCCGAGCCCTTCCTGAGTTTGGGATTTGGAGCAGGAATGAGGAACCCGTCGCTGTCCCTGAGGGCCGTGTGAGCTGTGGGGCTGGGCTGGTGCATCCCGGTGCATCCCTGTGCATCCCTGTGCATCCCAGTGCATTCCCAGTGCGTCCCAGTGCATTCCCAGTGCATTCCCAGATGTGAGCGTGGAGGGATCTGCCCTGGTGGGAGATGTGGGACAGCGGCGCCGGTGCCTTCCAGCTGCCCGAGTGGATGGTGAGTTACTGACCTGCTGCCTTCAGCCAGCACTGGCCAGCTGAATTCCTGAATTCCTGAACTTCCGGATAGGAATGGGCCTCGTTAAGGTGGGAGATTAACGAGCATCATTGGCATGAATTACCTTGTTAATAACGGCCAAGGGGGCATGATCCCCCCTGGCCACCCCAAATTCGTTGCATTCACAACCAGTTTTTATAGAGATTTGGGACTGGTGGGGAGGAGGAGTGGGAGAATCCACAGTGTGTTACAGGAGGTTGGGAATTTCATCTCAGATCCACCTTTTGAGCTTCATTTTAACCATCAGTTTACATTCTGCTGTCGGAATAAAACCTCTAAAACTTCCAGACGTCCTCCAGGGCACCAAGTGCCCCTCATTTGAGTGGTTAAAGAGTTTAGAATGGATCCCAAATATTAAAATCCACTTTTCCCTCCTTCTCCGGTGGAAAGAATCCCCAATGCAGCTGAAAATAAAATGGCATAGCTCCAAAAATCCAGGCAGGGTTTGGAAGGCAGAATTCTCTGTCTGGGATTGGCTCCGTGTGTCCCCCGGGGGTTTGTCGGTGTCCTGTGGCCCAAAAATGGACCAATATTTGTCATTTCTTCCTGTATTTCTGCTCACATCTCCAATGTCTGGATTTGAAGCTGTCCTTCCTGGTGGTTCTGCTAGAAATACTTGGATCAGTGCATTAAAAAGTTGGAATTCTGGTGCTCCTGCAAAGGAATTTGATTTTATTCACAAATATCGTCCATGCGTTGGATTCGGACATCATTATTCCCCTTTAAATCCAGCCTTGGTCCCTGCTATCCCTTCCTTAATTTTATGGGTTTTATTGTAAAATTCTGGTTTATTCTGCCTCCCACTCATTATTTTGTGACATGGTTCTTCCAGCTTTCCCCCAAATTTTAATGTATTTTTATCAACAATCAGGAATTAATTTTGCATTTTAGGGTTATCAGTAACAAACTTTGCATCATTCACAACTTCATTTATAGTCTCAGATGTGGATTTTTCTTTGTAAAACCCTGACGTTTTCCTTAAAAACAAAACCTCTCCCTGTGGGTTCTCTTATTTTTCCATTACGGATTCGGTGTTCAGGGATCAGGGTCAGGTGACAAAAACTTTATTTAAATAGACTTTTTTTATTCTTACAGCTTCAGTAATTTCCTTTTCCAGTGCACTTTTATGATTTCGTGGATGGTTTAAAGCTGCTGTGGCATCAAATCCATCTCCAAAGGGCTCCGGGTCATGTCCTGCAGCGACGTTTTTAATCAGGATTTTAACTGGGCTCATTTGCATTTTATGTGGCTCCTCGGGTCAGCGTGGGAGGGAGCAGCCACATTTCAAGAAATAATTAGCCCGAGCTCTAAATTGCTCGTTATCTTTAAGGTCATTATTTCAAACAGTCTTTTAGGTCTTAATGTTCTTTCTGAGTCCCTGTTTTTACGTCCACCTCTTATTATTAACCAAATATTGGAAAACTATATTAGTAGTGAATAGTAATGATGATGATGATAACAATAATAATAATAATAATAATAATAATAATAATTCCTTTGGATTGCTTCTTGGGAAAGCAGCTTAAAATGTGGGTTCTCCCATATTTTGGGACTCTGATGCAATCACAGAATCCCTGATGTTGGAAAATCCCTCTGAGCCCCTGGAGTCCAAGCATTCCCAGCACTGCCCAGGCCACCCCTGCCCGTGTCCCCAAGTGCCACATCCACAGGGCTTTGAAATCCCTCCAGGGGTGGGGACTCCAAACCTCCCTGGGTCTGGACAGCCTTTTCCATGGAGGAGTTTTCCCCAGGATCCCTCGTGGAGCTGCTGAGCACCCTCGGCGGTCACGGGAGGACTCCATGTGTGGCTGTGGGATGCCACGGGATGCTGGCCCAGGGTGGGGTGTCCTGGCAGGCCGTGACTCCACAGGGATTTTCCAGCTCCAGCTGCTGAGATCCCACATTTTCAAGTTATAAAACACCCGTGACCTGTTCATTGCAAGTTGAGGCAATGTGGAAATACCAATTTCCTCCTTTTCCTGCTTTTTGTGGGAGTGGGACCGACAGAGCTGGGATGGCCCAGAGGACCCATTCCACTGCTGAGGGAGGAGATTCCTCTCTTCCTTGTCCTTCCCGTTGTCCCCACTGGAAGTGCCTGGGTTAGGGTTTGTTGTTTTCTTCTTTGAAGGATTTCTCCTCCCTGCTCCCACCAGTTCCAAGGGATTCTCTGTCAGATGCCCCTGGATCCCTGGCAGTGCCCAAGGCCAGGCTGGACATTGGGGCTGGGAGCAGCCTGGGACAGTGGGAGGTGTCCCTGCCATGGCAGGGGTGGCACTGGAGGGGCTCTGAGGTCCCTTCCCACCACAATTCCACCATTCCATGATCCAGCACTGGGGCTGATGCCTTGTGAAAGCTGAGCTAGGACAGAGGCTGGGCAGAGTTCCAGAATAAAGCAGGGATGTATTAAAAGGATTTCCTCCATGGATCCACCTTGGGCAGCACAAGAGCCCAGCCAGGGCTGCACCCAAGATGAACCAAAATGGTCCCAAAATGCAGCCCGGGCACGGGCTCTGTCACTGGGATCAGTTCTGCTCCATTTGCATTTGGAGTTCATTGCCCAATTCCAGCTTTAGCTTATCCACTCCCATCCTGCTGGTTTTTCTCTCTCCAGCCCACGTTGGTTGTGCTCTTGGGCTGAGATTTGGATCATTTGTCCTTGGTGCCCAGCTGGAGCAGGAATTGTTTTGTCTCCCTGCTCTGTGAGGAGAGCTCACCATGCCCTGATGTGAAGCTCAGACCCACACACTGAAGCAGCACAGAATGTGAAAATATAAAAGCTGAGCCTGAGGCACCAGGGTGATCCCTTCAAGAATCAATAGTTACAACTATTGATTCAGTCATTGTACGACTCAGGAATTCTGGAGGGTTTTTTTCTTTTCCCTTCCATTCCTCCAGGAGCTGCTTTTATACAGCTCAGGAATTTCTGCTCTTTTAGTGGAGTCCTTGAAATCTGCCCTGGAGGTGGAAAATGCCACGGGAGGAACATTTTGGGGAAGGAATTTTCCCTGGCAGCGTTTTCCATCCTTGGGACAGCTGTTGAGGAGCAGGATCAGATCCGACCAGGTGTAAATCCGGTGTAAATCAGGTGCACAGAAAGAATCAGGGCTGGGGGAGCTTTTTATTCCACATTCAGTCAGAAACAGTGCTGAGGACGATCAGTGCTGCCCTGCTGCTTCCCAGATCCTTTTCCTTGGAATCTCAGGATGGAATCATGGCATGGCTTGGGTCGGAGGAGACCTCAAAGCCCCACCAGCCTCTGCCAGTGCCTCAGCACCCTCGTTTTTCCTGTTTTTTCTTCCTTGGATCATCTCTTCCCCACTAAAAGGCAGTGGAACAAGCAGAATGCCGTGCAGGACAATAATTTAAATTCTCATTTAGCGGCTGGCATTGTTATCCAAGGAGTTTTATCCCTGATAATTTGTCACCTGAGATAATTCCCATAAAAACCCCTCAGCGTCCTGCCCAGAGAAGCTGTGGCTGCTCCATCCCTGGAAGTGTCCAAGGTTGGGGTGGTGGGAGATGTGGGGTGGAACTGGGTGGGGTTTAAGGTCCCTTCCAACCCAAACCACTCTGTGATTCCATAATTCCCAAAGGATGGGAATTATAGACTCCCCATCCACACAGGGAGAGATGTTGGAGTCTGGGCCCTTCCAAGGACAAACTCTGCCCTGATTGCCGTGGGCAGCAAGGAGCGGGATAATTAAAATAACAATAATTAAAAACCACTTTGCCAACCAACAAACGCCCCCGTTGTTTTAGTCGCTCATTAGTTAATTTCCTTCTAACGAGGCTCCGTTAACGCAATCATCTGACATTGGGGGTGAAGAGAGAGGGAGCGGAGAGGGGAGGACCCGAGTTAAAGGAGCTTAATTAGCGAGTTAATTACAGCGAGCAGGGAAATGTTCTGGTTACATAAATAAGGCATTGTTATGCACGCAGCAGCCAGGCCACGTTCAAAACTGCCGCGGAGCTCCCGAGGTCAGGGAACGCTGTAATTCCACACAAAACACAGGCAGGAATTGTTCGTCGGGACGCCTCATTAAGTCCTGGGCTCTGCCAAAAAAGAAAACAAAAAAATGAAGGAACAGGAGTCTGAAAATCCACCTGGGCTGCCCCCGCCCGCGGTGAAACCGGAGCGGGCAGGATCAGCGGGATGGGGATGGGGCTGCCGGGTATAAATGGGGCATTCCCTGCTCCCGCACAGCCGCGCCCGGGACAGCCCGCCAGGCCACCATGCCCAACAAGAAGAAATACAACGTCAACGGGGAGTCAGCGGGCATGAAAGCCCAGGTGAGGGCACTCCTCGGGACCGTAATTATGGTTTTTCTACTCAAAAATATGATTGTTTCTCTGTTACCTCTCTCTTCTTCCTCCTTTCCTCGCTGTTTTCTACCCAGTCACTTATTCCTGGAGTCTCCTGGTCGGAGAAAATCCCTATCTTTGGGGAGCTTCCCTTTGTTTTCTCTTGGAAGCAATGAAGAGTCTTGGCAAACACATCACTCTGGGGTTGTTCTTCTGTCTGGAGGGGTTGGTGGGGTCAGTGCGGGGAAGTTTTCCAGGAAAACCTTGGATGAGGAGACCTTTTCTGCACAGAGAAGTAGTTCGAGGTGGCTCTTTGTGATGGAAACCCCAGGTCAGATGAGCAGTGGCTCATTTGGAATGTAAAGGTGAAACCTCACCTGCATTAACCCCTTGTGCCCCCGCAGGTGAGGTTTTCCAGTGAGAATCGTTTGTTCCTGCTGGAAGTTGAGAGCAGCAGCTCTGGTGTCGCTTCAGAGCAGCTTGGGCTCCTAAATCCAAGGAACTGCAGCTCTCCAGGGCTCCACAGCTTCTCCTTGCAGCTGTTGCCTTCAGAGGTGTTTTGGTGGGCACTGACCAAGCCAGATCTCTCTTTGCATCCATCTGGAACATTCCCATCTTCCCTGCCCGGCTGGATCGTGGCTGTTGTGGGTTTGGCAGGGGTTGGAGCAGCCTGGGATAGGAGAAGGTGTCCTGTGGCACGGGTTGGAAGAGGATGGTCTTTAAGGTCCCTTCCAACCCGAACCATTCCGGGACTCTGTGAAATTCCCTTTTTGCCAGCTCTCTCTATTCCCTAAAGGATTAATGCCAAAGAACATCAGTCAATGCAAGGCAAGATCCAAGCCTTGACCCGGCCCCTTCCCGAATTTCCCTTTCCTGGTGCTTCCTTCCACCTCCTGGCTGTCTCAGCTAAAGCTGAACCCAGCTTGTGGCAGTGTTTAAGGGGTTTAAACCTTACAGGGTTTATTTTAAAGTCTGGTTCTGATTCTGCCTGATTCGGTTCAGGACTTTTGCTTCGTCGTTTCTTGGTTTTTGGGTGTGTGAGGGCTCAGGGAGCTCTGAATTACCAAGACCATTGTGTTGTGTGAAAAGTTGTGTTCGATGTCCTTGAAGAAATGATGTGGGAAAGGAAAATTTAGAGGTGAATTTAACCCAAATGACTCCCCCTTCGTTAGAATCCCTGTGTGTCTCCAGCTCCGCTTCACTCCAATCACCTCCTGTGCTGGAGCTGCTCAGCCGTGGAGGGATTTGTTCTAAATTAAGGGAGGAAAAAGGACAAAAAAGGGAAGTTATTTCAGGCCAGCAGCTTCTTAGAGGAGGAACGTAAGCCCTGGTGTGTGTGCAAAGCCCTCGTCCCGCCGGGATCAGGGCGTTAATCCCGGCACGGCCCTGGCTGTAACTTGAGTTTGGTGTGGATTTTTCCTTCCCTTCCCTTTTTCCCTTCCACACCCTTTGGTGTGGTGTTCCTGATCAGGTGTCATTCTGTTGTGTGCTCCTAAAAACTTGTGTTCTCCAGCCATCTGTGCTCCCAAAATTCAACAGCCTGGAGTGACGTCTCTAATCGTGGCTGGAAGGACTGAAATTAAGCAAAATGGGCAATTTACCATATCCAGTCCCCATTAAATAACAGGAATTGTGCTCCAGGCCGTGACTCAGATGGTGCCGGTGTCTGCTCAAGGCTGTGGGTTCTTGGGATTTATCTGCTGGGTTTTTTACAGAAAATTCCTGATTTCTTTCCACAGATCCAGTTTGCTGACCAAAAGCAGGAGTTCAACAAGCGCCCGACCAAGATCGGCCGCCGGTCGCTGTCGCGCTCCATCTCACAGTCCTCGACAGACAGCTACAGCTCAGGTGTGTCCAGGCATCTCCCACATCTGCTCTGGGGTCAGAGGGAAGGCGTGGAAATAGGGTTTTGCTTTTTTCCTCATTGTCTTGTATGGCTGGATGGAAAATTAAATTATTCTGGTGCTCTTCTGCCCTCTCCTTATAACCGCGGTGTGCAGCTGCTGCTGCCTTCCCTTCCACTCCCTCCTCTCCTCCCTATCCTGTTCCTCCCAGGAAGATGGTGTTTCTGCACTTTATTCCTGCTTGGGCATCATCTTCCCTCCTGTTCCTGAACAAATCCACGGGGATCCCACTGTAGGTTTGTTGCACATGAGGTTGGAGTCCTTGGGGACTTTGAAGGGCTCTTGGAAGGGGTTTCTCCTCCTGGCATCTTGCTGGATGGATTTTTGGGATACTTGGCAGCTCATGGTGTATTTGGGGAGAATCTGGGTGGTTTTAGGGACCTTAGAGCTCATCTCATTCCAACCCCTGGCGTGGTCAAGGACACCCTCCAGGAATCCAGGTCACTCCAAGCCTCATCCAGTCCAGCCTGAGAGGTTCAAAGCTCTGATTCAGCTCTGGCAAGTTTGGAAAACCTCAGGAAACTCCAGCTCCAGCTGCTCCTGATGGTTCATGGCTGGTGGCTGCACACAGACCTGGCTGGTGGCCAGAAGTCCTCCTAACTGGGAGCTCTGCTTGGTGTTTCTCCACTCATTCCCACGATGCCGGGGATGTCGGAGACAAGCTGGGACAGGAGCGGGCCGTGAGGAGCTCTTGGCATTCCTCAGCAGGTTTGGAAGAGCAGAGCTGGAAGAGCCGTGGTTTTCTGGTCACTCAGCTCCTGGCAGAGGTGCTCATCTCCAGAAGATGGAGGTTCTGATCTGATCCCGGACACCACAGTCCCACAGCTTCATCCCGGATTTTGTGGGAAAGCCGACTGTTCCTCATTTCCATTCCCTGCTCCCAGCTTGCTGCTTCCTTCCTGCTGCTTTGCAGGCTTGGAGGAACCTCCAAAGTCTCTTCCAGAGGTTGGGATGAGCCCCTCAAAGGCTGGGCACCACCTGAGTGACCCATCCTGCTGGCACTGACTGCGTTCCCATGGAAAAGAGAGAAATTCAGGAATGCTCCTGCCACGTGCTCTCCAGAGGCACATCAGCCCAGGCTCTGTTTGGAATCCACAGCTCCATCTGATCCTGGAACACCTGGGAACATTTTGGGACTATTTGTGCAGACTCTGAGTCTGCTTATTGTGGCTGATGTCACCTTGTTCGCTCCCAAGTCACAGCTGCGGGGAATTCTTCTCCTCTCCTTGCAATTAACATCAGAATGGCAGTTAATTATCTCATGGAAATGTTCAATTTCCTGCTGATGAAGGGAGCAAGACTGGCATTCCTGATGGAGGACTTCAGTTCTCACAACAGCAGATGGAGGGAGGGATGGAGGATGGATGGATGGAGGGATGGATGGAGGGAGAGACGGAGGGATGGATAGATGGATGATGGATAGAGGGATGGATGGATGGATGGATGGATGATGGATGGATGATAGATGGATGGATGATGGATGATGGATGGATGGATGGATGATGGATGGATGGTGGATGGATGGATGGTGGATGGCTGATGGATGGATGGATGATGGATGGATGATGGATGGATGATGGATG
>VWZV01000022.1:27272-43189 GCA_013397155.1 Irena cyanogastra
AATTCCTCCTGGATTTTATGAGAAATTCCTCTTGCATTTTATGGGGAATCTCATCTGGAATTTTATAGGGAATCTCATCTGCATTTTATAGGGAATTCCTCTTGGATTTTATAAGGAATTCCTCCGCATTTTGTAGGGAATTCTTTCTGGATTTTATAAGGAATTCCTCCTGGATTTTATGAGAAATTCCTCTTGCATTTTATGGGGAATCTCATCTGGAATTTTATGGGGAATCTCATCTGGATTTTGTAGGGAATTCCTCTTGGATTTTATAAGGAATTCCTCCCGCATTTTGTAGGGAATTCTTTCTGGATTTTATAAGGAATTCCTCCTGCGTTTTATCAATAATTCCTCCTGGATTTTATGAGAAATTCCTCTTGCATTTTATGGGGAATTTCATCTGGATTTTATAGGGAATTCCTCCTGGAAGTTATAAGGAATTCCTCCTGCGTTTTGTAGGGAGTTCTTTCTGCATTTTATAGATAATTCCTCCTGCATTTTAGAAGGAATTACTCCTGAATTTCATGGGGAATTTCATCCGGATTTCATAGGGAATTCCTCCTGTATTTTGTAGGGATTTTTTGCTGCCCTGTTGTTTCTAGCTCATTTATCACCCTTTGGAGTTTTTTTCCCTGCATTCTGTTCAGTTTAGAATAAACCTACAGCACAAAATCACCCCTTTCCAAAGCTCTGGAACTCTTGGAATGGGTTTTTTTTCTGACTTATCCAGGCAAAATCTTTGGTCTTGCCCAGGTAAAATCCTTGGTAAAAATATTGTTTATAAGCTGAAGCTGGAAGTTGTTTTGCTCAGAGAAATGAAGCTAAATTGGATTTAAATTCTAGAATTTGGGGCATAACTTGGGTGAAAGAGAGAATTTGGGGGGAATGTAATTCACAAAGCAGAAACTGAGCCTGTGGGGGTTACCTGGGAAATCCTGGCTGAGTCCAAGGGTTTTACCTGGCTGAATCCAGGGGTTTTACCTGGGCGAGGCCACAGGTTTTAACCTGGGTTAAACCTAAGTCCAGGGGTTTTACCTGGTTGAGTCCTGGCCAGGCTTCTGTTGGCAGTCAGGGATTTAATTTGGCAAAGTCAGGAGATTCACCTGGGTAATGCCAAGGATTTTACCTGAGTGAGGCCAAGGATTTTACCTGTGTGAAATCAAGGATTTTACATGGGCAAGTCCAGGGATTTCACCTGAATAAGTCCAGGGGTTTTACCTGGGTAAGACCAAGGATTTAACCTGAGTAAATCCAGGCCAGGCATTTTACCTGAAGGAGGTCTAGGATTTTACCTGAGTAAATTCAGGGGTGCTACCTACATGAGGCCAAGAATTTTACCTGGATAAGTCCAGGGGTTTTACCTGGTTAAAGTCAGGGAATTCACCTGGCTGAATCCACAGGTTTGACCCCGAGCTCTGGGACACCCAGAAGAAGCCAAACCCAGTGTGGGTCTTGCTGCCTGAAGCTGAGTAATGACTGAACCTATTCAAATAACACATTTTATTAATTAATGAGCCAGTGTCCAAGAGCTGATTCCCACGGGGTTTTCCTGCCTTAACCCCCTCTCTCTCCCTGGCCAGGCTTCCCTGTGTTTGCCTGGAAGGGCGAATCCGAGGACGATTTCTGGTGGTGCATCGACCGCTGCGTCAACGTCGAGGGCTGGCAGCCCAACATGGTGAGTTGGGAACCTCCCACCTGGAAAAATCCCACCTGGGAAACTCCCACCTGCAGAGGGAAGGGCACCTAAAACCTCCTGGATCTCACCAAGCGAGGTTTGGTTTCAGTGCTTCCAAGATAAGCTGGGTTAATGCAGTTTTTGGGGGTGTTTCATTTGATTTCAGAGCATCTTGCTGCAGTTATATCTGCTGAAAATGGCTCCAAATCAGGATTTTTAGAGGAGTTTTTCACCCTTAAATTCTCACCTTTGGCTGAGGTGAATTTTGGGAACACAGCCCAGATTTTTCTGTGATTTCCACACTTTAAACCACACAAAGCTCAGGTACCCAACTCCCTTTTTATCCTGCCCTTGTTTCCAGGGAAGACTGAGAACCCAGAATTGGGTGAGCAGAATAATTTTCAGCTGTCAGATGTGCTGTTTTCATCACATTTCCCCAAGGATTTTGAGCCCTGGAGCTGCTGATCTAGATATGAGAAGTGATCAAAGGTGGAAATGTGGATCTGAGTTGGTTTTTTGCCAATATTGGCTCATTTGAGGTGGGATTTTTGTCCCTTCCAGTCGCTGTCACCTTTAAAAAGAACCAGGAATGTCAAAGAAATCCACCCCCGGGGTACCAGACTGAGTCTAGACCTGAGAGCAGCTTTGTTCTGCTCTTTGAGGAATCATTTCTCATCCAAAATGTCACTTTGGGAACAAGTCAGCGTCCCAGAAAATGCAGATTTTGCTTTCCCAGGATCTCTTTCTTCTGGGACTATTCTCAGACCTGCTCCTGGAGCATGGAAACGATTGAGGCAGCACCAGGGCCTTGGAGCTATTCCAGGGATTTTGCTGGATTTTGGAGATCTGTGGTTTTAGAGATAAGGAGTAGGACACTGGGTAGGGAACAGGGTGTGAGAAGGATCTTAAAATCCTGGAATTATGGGATGGTTTGGGTTGGGAAGGATCTTCAATCCCATTCCACAGGGACACCTCCCACTGTCCCAGGCTGCTCCAGCCCCAGTGTCCAGCCTGGCCTTGGGCATTGCAGGGATCCAGGGGCAGCCCCAGCTGCTCTGGGAATTCTGACCTTCCAGAGAAGGCTCCTTCTGGGCAGGAATGGTTCAGAAAAGGTTTTTTTCCTGAAAAATACAGAATCTGCAAGGTTTCCTTCATGGAAGAGCCTCTCCAGGGATTTTCTGCTGGAGAAAACATTGGATGGAAGGGCTGAGGGAGGGAGAGAGGGAGTTGGTGACCTGGAGAGAAGCTCCAGGTACCTGCCAAGGCTGCTTTTCTCCAGGAAAAATTATTTCCATCTCAAATAAAGTGGTTTAAAAAAAAAATTTAAAAATGGAAGAATAGGAATGAGCCAAAGAGCCTGCAAAAAGCTGGGAAAACTGCAGGAATGTGGGATGGGCTGTGGGATGTCCAGAGGTGCCACTCCAAGGTGACCTCGCAGCCCCTCCGGGGATCCCTCTGTGGGGTTTCCATGCCCCGCTCTCCTGGGAAAGGGGATGAAGTGCTCCATTAACCAGGGATGGGTGAGAGGAAGAGTCCTGGGAGCCAGGGAATTCCGAATTCTGGATAATTCCTCCCTGGCTGGCCCGGGAGAGCTCCCAGTTGCACTTAAGCCTTTGCAGCCTGTGAATGGGGCAGGGAGGCGGGGATGGTTCCCTGGCAGGAGCGGGAATTCCAGAAAAGGTGGGAATGGAACACGGTGTTCCCGAGGAGCTCTGTGTCCATGGGTGGCAGCGTGGTGGCCCCCAAAGCCACCGCCAGAGCTGGAGAATGTCACCTCTGTGCCAGGAGTGGGACTGTCCCTTTTCCCTGGGGAGCATCCCCGCCAGCTCCGACTGCGGCAAACGGGCGGAGACGTTTCCACCCAGGGCTGGGGCTTTGGGACACCCAAAATTCCCCAAATCCCTGCAGGCCACGTCCTTAAACTCCAGCTGCTGCGGGCTGGGGACAGTCTGGGAGGTGTTTAGGGCAGGGCCCCTTTCCTGGCCTCGGGGCAGGGCTGTGAGTGCAGGGAATCCCCAAACCCTCCCCAGCATCCCCTGGGAAGGGAGCGCTGCCGAGCAGGCTCTGGCCAGGGGATGGGCATGGGGATGAAGATGATGATGATGAAGTGAGAAGTCTTGGAGGAGGAGGACAACGATGCAGTGAGAAGTCTTTGACATCAATGTATGGAATATGCAAGGATGAGGATGGTGATGCAGTCAGAATTCTTTGTGTTGGAGTAGGGAACATGCAAAGAAGAGGATGAAGCTGAAGATGAAATGAGAAGTCTTTGACCTCAGTGTGTGGAGTATGGAAAGAGGAGGAGGAGGATGCGTTGAAGGTGCAGACTTTGGTGTAGGGAATGTGCAAAGAGTGGGATGAGGATGATGATGGTGATGGTGCAGTGAGAAGTCTTTGACATCAATATGTGGAATGTGCAAGGATGAGGATGATGATGGAGAGGATGCAGTGAGAAGTCTCTGACATCACTGTGTGGAATGTGCAAGGATGATGATGATGGTGACCCTGAGGATGATGGTGGCCCTTGTGCTCTCACCCTGTGCAGCCCCTGGACACTCCCCTGCCCTGGGTGACATCTGCTCCCTGTTTTCTCTGGAATTCAGCAGGGTTCTCACCCTTCTTGTGCCCTGGGTGACATCTGCTCCCCGTTTTCTCTGGAATCCAGCAAGGTTCTCACACTTCTTGTGCCCTGGGTGACATCTGCTCCCCGTTTTCTCTGGAATCCAGCAGGGTTCTCACCCTTCCTGTGCCCTGTGTGACATCTGCTCCCCGTTTTCTCTGGAATCCAGCAGGGTTCTCACACTTCTCACCTTGTCCAGGCCCCCGGGGCCTCCTGGGGGCAGGAGGACTTGACACAATCCACGTTTGGGTTTTTCCTTTGCTTGTACCTTTTCTCCTTCAGGGGATCCCTCTGAGCCCAGCACCTTCCCTGGGTGCCATTCCAGGTGTTTCCATACACATAAGCTCCTGGACAGCTCTTTTCCCTGGAATTCTGACGTTTCTGGGACTGAGTTGTTCTCCTGCCTGCCCTTCCCAAGGCAGTTTTCCAGAGGGCTCCTCTCCTCCAACATTTTTATCCCAGCAGTGGCTTCCCCAGGTGACTCTGTGGCTGTTGTCATTGCAGATCCTGGATGATGGGGGAGATCTCACCCACTGGATCTACAAGAAATATCCCAACATGTTCAAGAAGATCAAGGGCATCGTGGAGGAGAGCGTCACCGGGGTGCACAGGTACCAGCATGGGCTGCAGGGGTCTGGGACAAGCTCAGCCCCACAGCTGAGTTCAGTGCTGGGCCTCCAGCACCTGGGCTCTGCCTCTCCCTCAGCCTGGGCCTGGCCTTCCGTGGAAACTGCTTTAAATCCGAGCAGGACACCTGGAGCTGCTCCGAGCTGCTGGGGCGGGAGGTGCCCAGGTGGGGCTGGGAGGAGAGGCTGAGAGCAAGAGGAGGGGCTGAGGAGGAAGCCAGGAGCACAGCCTGACCTAAATCCCTGGGAAGAAGTGAGGTTTGGGAAGAGGAACTGGGTTGTTTTTTGGGGAAGGGAGAACCTCAGAGGTGAGTGAGGGAAATCCCTCAGTCCCTGGCAGGAGCAGAGCTGAGGTGGGAGCAGCTCTGGGGGTTGGGAGGTGTCAGAGGAGCTTTTCCATGGAATTCATCCTATCCCAGGTGCTGAGTTCTTCCAGGGGGAAAGGCTTGGCTGCAGCTCTGAGCTGGATCAGAGCTTGGCCAGAGGCTCGGGCAGCTCCTGGAGCAGGGAAATGAAATGTTCAAAACTGGGCAGTGGCTCTAGCTCTGCACCAGTGGGGTCAGGAGAAGGACTGGTGAGAGTTTCAGGATTCAAAATCCCAGTGTGGGAAGGAGAGATTTCCAAAGGCAGGTTCTCCCTCCCAAGGGCTGGAGCAGGGACAGGGATTTCAGACTCTCTTGGTAGCCACAGCGAGGTGTTTAAATTAATTTTTAGTGATTTTCCTGCTGTGGGGAGTCTGGTCTGTGCCCAGAGCTGAGAGCAGGGGGATTCTGGAGAGCTGGAGAAGGGAGGGATCCAGGGAGAGCTTCCAGCACATTCCAGGGCCTGAAGGGGCTCCAGGAGAGCTGCAGAGGGACTGGGGACAAGGGACAGAGGGACAGGACACAGGGAATGGCTCCCACTGCCAGAGGGCAGCCATGGATGGGAGATTGGGAATTGGGAATTCCTGGCTGGGCTGGAATTGCCAGAGCAGCTGGGGCTGCCCCTGGATCCCTGGCAGTGCCCAAGGCCAGGCTGGACGTTGTGACAGTGTCCACTGTCCCTGCCCTTGGCCAGGATGATCTTTAGGGCCCTTTCCATCCCAAACCCCTGAGTGCAGGGATGAATGAATTCCCCATGGATGACCCTGGTTCTGTGCCCTGCCAGGCTGTACCAGCTCTCCAAGGCAGGGAAGCTCTGCGTGCCAGCCATGAACGTCAACGACTCGGTCACCAAGCAGAAGTTTGACAACCTCTACTGCTGCAGGGAGTCCATCCTGGATGGGTGAGTGGGATCCACAGGGAGCAGGGAGGAATCCCCACAGGGAGCAGGGAGGAATCCCCACAGGGAGCAGGGAGGAATCCCCACAGGGAGCAGGGAGGAATCCCCACAGGGCTCTGCTCTGCTGCTGTTTGGATCATCTCGGCTCGATTCCTGTGTCAGAGGAGAATAAAATCCTTCCTTACCCCGGTCAGAATTCCTGTCCTGCCCCTCTCCCCTTTGTAAAATCCATCTGTGTCCCCTGTGTGATTCAGCATTCCTGCCCTTTCTCCTTCTCCTCTTCTCATGGAGTTGGGTGTCCGTGTCCTTCCAGCCCCAAATTCCGTAACGGAGAGAGCCTGGGACAGGTTTTGTCCTTGCTGTGACATCGTTTGTGGCACAATCCATGAACAATCTGTGAATCTGGGATGTGCAGCAGCACCTTCCAAGGAGCAGGAAGCAGTAATGGGAATAATGGGAGGGTGAAATATGGGAACAGAATTCCCAGAGCAGCTGGGGCTGCCCCGGATCCCTGGCAGTGCCCAAGGCCAGGCTGGACATTGGGGCTGGAGCAGCCTGGGACACTGGGAGGTGTCCCTGCCTGTGGGGTGGGGTGGGATGGGATTTAAGGTCCTTTCCATCCCAAAAAATCCTGGGATTTCATGTAAACACCTTGGGGGTAAATTGGGATTTGGGTTCAGCCTGGGCTGGGAATTGAAGACGGGCTCAGGGCAGATGGGAGCAGAGGTGCCCTAAAGCTGCTGTGGGATTGAGCTGAATTCCCCTGGAAAAGTGAGGGAATTTCACCTTCCCTGCACTGCTAACCTATTTACTCCAGAGCTAAAAATAGCCTGGAATGTAGGGCATGCTCAGGGAGGGAGCAGAAGGAAACCAGAGGAGGGGCAGCTCCATTTGGGAAAAGCTCTGGAGTTCTGGCAAGGAGCTCCCACTGCCCTGCTGCTCCTGGAGCTCTTCCTTGGGGGCACTTGGGGTTGGCCATAAAAACTCAGATTAAAGTATTTTTGGAAAGGATTTTTTATATTTTGAGAGTGTCAAAACAAAGGGTAAATGGATAAAAATCAACAAAAAAAGGGCTCCAAACCCAAATTCCATCCTCTTTGTTGGAGGAACAACAGAACCCCCACCCTTCCAAAAGGAAAGGGAATTTTTAGGTGCTTTTTGGGTTTTCTCTTCCCCTGGAATTTCAGGGGTGCAGGATCCAGCTGTGGATCCATCCATGGAGCAGCTCTTAGTGCTGGGCTGGAATTCTGACCTTTAATTTTGGGGTTTTTTTCCCTTTTTCCTCAGCCTGAAGAGGACAACAGACATGATGTTTGGAGGGAAGCAGGTGGTGGTTTGTGGCTATGGGGAGGTAAGGGGCTCCATTTTCCCAATTTCCCCTTTTCCCACTGGGAATTCCCTGTGTAAAATCAGCACAGCTTCCTCCACCCTCAGGTCTCTGCTCTGCACCTGCAGGACCCTCCAAACCTCAGGAGTTTGCCAAAAACTGAAAGTTTTCTTCGTTTCTTTATTATCAAAGAGATGCCAATGCTGAATCTTTAAAAGAAATACATTAAATATTCTGAGTAGCTTTAATACCTGGATATTGGCATGCCCAGATATTGATACTACACATATCTCAGTAATTTTAATATTGTGTTTAATCTGATTTTACTGCAGATGTTCTGGGCATTCCAGTGTGGTCAAGAGAGAATTAATCTTGATTTATCCCTTCACCCACCCTCTCTCCACATGGGAATATTCCTCTTTGCCCAGTTTTCCTCAGGACCAGTTCACACCAGTTGCAGTGGGTGATCTACTGGGAATTTTAATGCCCAAACATCTGGAATGGGTCAGCTTTTCCTGCTGTAATCACATTTTGGGGAACTGTTTAACCTGGATTCTCTGCACTGCCCGTGCTGGGCAAAGGTTAAAGCTCGTTAACCCTCTGAGGTTAATTACCCCTAAAGCTTCCTGAGTGGAGCAGAGGCTGCAGGAGGCTCTGAAGCTTTCCCTGGGATCACTGGACCCTCCTGCTGTGCTGCGTCCTGAACCTCGGGATGTTCTGGGGGAGAACAATCCCCGGGACCAAACCCTGGGGGGTTTTTAGTGCCTCTCTTGGCTAGGCCGGGCCTGAGTCTCAGACTGCTCCAGAGGCAGGGGTTCCCTGGAGCAGGAATGGGGTCTAAGCCCTGAGCCTGTCCCTGTTGCAGGTGGGGAAGGGCTGCTGTGCTGCCCTGAAGGCCATGGGCTCCATCGTCTACGTCACCGAGATCGACCCCATCTGCGCCCTGCAGGCCTGGTAAGGGCTGCCTGCCTCAGTTTCCCTGGGAACCTCAGCCAGGGCCTGCCCCCCTCCCAAAGGGATCCCTGCAGCCACAGCTCTGCCCTGGCCCTGCCCTTTAACAGTTTATCCCATCCCAGGAAAGGGCCCTGCCCTAAAGCATCTCCTGGTTTATCCCATCTGCCCTAAAGCACCTCCCAGTTTATCCCATCCCATGAAAGGATCCCTGCCCTAAAACATTTCCCAGTTTACCCCATCTGCCCTAAATTATCTCCCACTTTATCCCATCCCATGAAAGGGCCCTGCCCTAAAGCACCTCCCAGTTTATCCCATCTGCCCTAAAGCATCTCCCAGTTTATCCCATCTGCCCTAAAGCATCTCCCAGTTTATCCCATCCCACAGCAGCCAGGAGTCTGGGACATGGCTTGCAGGGATTTTGGGAATGAGCTGCTCCATGGCTCTCCCAGGGCTGTGCCCACACCTCACCCCAGGGGTGTTTGGGGTCCTGTGACCCCCCCCAGCCCTCACAGAGCCCTCACTGGCACCAGGACACCCCACAAAAGGCTGAGCACCCCCTGAGATCCGAGCTCCATCCCTCCAGACACAGCTGGGTTTGGATCCTCCTCCTGCATCCCAAGGTGTGGGATCCCAAAACCACCCAGAGCCTCCCCAAACCCCCAGCCTGCTCCTCACCAGGTTGTTGTGGTGAGGGAATAACGAGCTCTAATTAGCAGAGCTGATGAACTTCTGGGTTGCTTTGTGACCTTGGTCCATCCTCAGCTGGGAATTTCCAGCAATCCCTTCTCTGACCCTGCTCCAGGCAGCAGCACGTGGCCCCTCTCAAGAGGAGCTTGCAGTGGGGAAAAAGCTCAGGAAATGGGGACATGCAGCAGAAAAAATTATTTTTTTTTTAGTAACTATGATTTTGCGGCTTGTGAGAGGCACAGGAAGGAGCTCTGGGGAGGATTGTCAACAAATCCCAAAAAAACACACCTTGCCCTTGTTATCCATGAGCTCACCTTGCTGGGGAAGGCAGGGCAGGCCTGCTGGGGGCTCAGCACCTCTGAGGGCTCTGCAGGTGCCTAAATCAGGATTTCAGGGTTAGTGAGGGCGCCCACAGCTTTGGGGTGTTTTTTAGGATGCTCTAAATCCATCCCAACCTGGATTCTGAGCGGATCCACAGCTCCTGGATGTTCCTTGCAGGAGGAGCAGCTCTAAAAAAACCATCAGGGTCGAGAACTGAGGTTTGCAGATGAGAAGGCCTTGACAGGACATGGGAAACCCCAAAATCCCTTCTCACTTCTCCTCACAAATGTCCCAGAAACTCCCAATGGCTCGGTGGCCCATCAGGAAGTTAAAACTGGGATCTGGGGTCACTTTTTCCCCGTTTTCCCTCTCAGCATGGACGGGTTCCGGCTGGTGAAGCTCAATGAGGTCATCAGACAGGTGGACATCGTCATCACCTGCACAGGTACAGCCCCGGAGGGTGGGAATGGGGACTCACACCCAGAACGGCCCCGGGCCCAAGGGACAGCCCCAGAGGTGGGGCAGGACGGGGATTTACAGGGATTTTGGTGGTGGCAGGGAACAAGAACGTGGTGACCAGGGAACATCTGGACAGGATGAAGAACAGCTGCATTGTCTGCAACATGGGGCATTCCAACACCGAGATCGACGTGGTGAGCGCGGGCACCGGGGCTGTGGGGCCATGGGGTGGGGCCCGTGGCCACCCCCTGGGGCTTGGGGTGACAGGTTTGGGGTGGTGATGGGGGTTTGGGGTGATGGTGCTTTGTGGCAACTGTTTTAGAGTGGTGGTGTTTGAGGTAAGGGTGTTTTGGGGTGGTGGTGCTTTGGGGTTACAGTGTTTTGGGATGGTGGTGCTCTTGGGCAATGTTGTTTGGGGTGATGGTGTTGCTTTGAAATTCCTTTTGGGTGGTGGTGCTTTGAGTGACTGGTTTGGGGTGATGGTGTTTGGGGTGACCCTTTTGGGGTAATGGTGTTTGGGGTTACAGTGTTTTAGGATGATGGTTCTTTGGGGCAATGGTGTTTGGGATGGTGGTGCTTTGGGGCAACTCTTTTAGGGTTAGAGTGCTTTGGGGCAGTGGTGTTTGGGCTGACAGTGCTTTGGGGCAGTGGTGTTTGGGCTGACAGTGCTTTGAGTGACACTCTTTGGGGTGATGGTGAATCCTCCTCACCAGACCTTGGACGATTGCTGGTGGAGCTCTGATGTGTTGCGATCATGAAAACAGTTCAGGCTGTGAATGCCAAGGGTGTCGCTGGTCTGGGACTGGGGTGGGATCCAAGGCAGACGACAGTCCCAGGGCCCTGGCGGGGGTCGCTGCCTCTTCTCAGCCCTTGTCTGAGCTTCGGGCTCGCTCTGGGGCTGCTGTGACCTTTCCCTGTTTCCCAGGCCAGCCTGCGCACGCCCGAGCTCACCTGGGAGCGGGTGAGGTCCCAGGTGGATCACGTCATCTGGCCCGACGGGAAGAGGATCGTGCTGCTGGCAGAGGTGAGGGAGCAGCAGGAACTGCAGCTTGTGGGATTTGGCTCAGGGAATCATGGAATCTCAGATTGATTTAAGTTGGAAAATACCTCTGAGTCCATCAAGTCCAACCATTCCGAGCACTGCTGAAGCCACCGCATCCCCGAGTGCCACATCCACGTGGCTTTGAAATTCCTTTAGGGATGGGCACTCCAAACCTCCCTGGGCAGCTGTGCCAGGGCTGGACAAACCTTTTCATGGAAAAATTTTCCCAGTATCCACCCTGAGGCTGCCCTGGCCCAGCCTGAGGCCGTTCCCTCTCCTCCTGTCCCTGTTCCCTGGGAGCAGAGCCCGACCCCCCTGGCTGTCCCCTCCTGGCAGGAGCTGTGCAGAGCCACAAGGTCCCCCCTGAGTTCCTGGGACAAAGAAAAGCTCCCCTGTTTTAATTCATCCCATCCCAGGGTATCTCCCACAGGGACATTTCCACTTCCTGAGGGCAGCCACACCTTGGGGCTCGGTGCAGGTGACAAACAGCTGGGACACGTTGCTCCAGTGGTTCCTGTCCCTCCTGTGGGGTCACAAACTGGATTTGGTGCCCTGTTAACAGCCAGATTCTGCTTCCCAGGGCCGCCTGCTGAACCTGAGCTGCTCCACTGTGCCCACCTTCGTCCTGTCCATCACGGCCACCACCCAGGTGAGGGGACTTGGGCTGCAGTGGGAGCAGGCCCTGCTCTGAGGGACAGCAGCCCCTGACCCGAGTGTCCTCCCCGCAGGCCCTGGCTCTGATAGAGCTGTACAACGCTCCCGAGGGCCGCTACAAGCAGGACGTGTACTTGCTGCCTAAAAAAATGGGTAACAACGGTCCCACTGCCTTCTCCTTGTGGGTGTTGGGCTGGAACGGCTGGGAGGTGGCACTGGGCCAGGCTGGGTCACTGTCACAGCCGGGAGGTGGCCCTGGGCTCAGCACAGGAGCTTCCAGGAGCTCCTTCCCTCAGGCCCTGGGCTCTTGCTGCTCTTGTTCCCACCTGTGGAGAGCAGGGGACCCCTCCCAGTGCAGGGGGTGTCCCGTGAGGCCTCTGCCAGGGATGGGGCCTCAGCCCCGGCCAGCAGCTCCCCCAGCAGAGCCCCTCCTGAGGACACGGCCACCCTGAGCACGCTTGGCCTGCAGAATGGGCTTTTTGGTGGGAATTGGGGCTTTTGAGGCAGGGGTGGCTTATCCTGATCTTGGGGTGAGGTGTCACCTGCCAGAGGTGTCAGGAGGGTTGTGCCTCAGCCCAGGGCACTCGCTGTGGCCTCCCTTCCCTGTTGTGAGCAGGCCTGGCTTCCTCTCCCCCCAGACGAGTACGTGGCCAGCCTGCACCTGCCCACGTTCGACGCGCACCTGACGGAGCTGACGGACGAGCAGGCCAAGTACCTGGGGCTCAACAAGAACGGACCCTTCAAACCCAACTACTACAGGTGCCCTCCCAGCCCCCTGTCCCCTCCCAGCCCTGTCCCCTCCTGCCCCAGTGTGGGGGACACCTGTGGGGCAGAGGGGACGGGCTTTAACCCCACCCAGGCCCTGAGACGATGCCGAGGGCTCTCTGCTCAGCCCCGTGCAGACAGCAGGAGGGGATGGTGCAGTTGGAGCAGTGACAGGAGCACTTGGCAGGACAGGAGCCCTTTGTGCGTGGCAGCAGCTGTCACCCAGACGTGGCAGATGCCAGCACGGTGCCACCGGCTCGGTGGCAGCTTTATTTTTAAAGTTTGACGGAGGATGAGGTGGCACAGAGCGGCCTCGGCCCCAGGGCTGCTCCCACGGGCTCAGCTCCACGGCTCCTTCCTGAGCATGGGCTGGGCAGATCCCCAAAATAATAATTTTCCGTAGGAGCCCCTGGATCGCTTCTCTTTCCACATTTTTTAGCCAGTACTGCCATGAATTTTCACTGTGAAAATGAAATGGCTTTGCACAAAAGTGGATCTGCTTGGGCGGGTGAAGCCCAGATCCTTCTCCTGCAGGAAAAGGGATTTGATTTTCTTGGCAGGCAGAGAGCACCAGAACACTCCCAGTTTGGGGATAACTGGGTTTTCCCAGATCCTGCGCTTTTCTCCTTGCAAAATCCAGGTGCTTCCCCATGGCTGTGGAGGAATTCCCTCTGGTTCAGTTCTCTGTGCCTGGTTTTGGTGTCTGGTGTGGCCCAGCCTTGCGGGGAGCGGGGTTTGTCCTGGAGAGGTCAGGATCTGTTGGGGGTCTTGGGGAGTTCCCTGCACTGAGGGGGAGCCACAACCCCTCCAGCTTCCCGTGGGCACCTCGGAGGTGACGAGGACTGAGTCCCTTCTCAACCATTTCTGTCCTTGGCGTGTCCCCCTCCCAAAATCCACCGTGGTGATGCCGGGGCAGCTTCTCATCCCTTCTCCACTCACCAAAGCCCCGTTTTTCCTTCTTTTCCCAGATACTGAGTTCCTGCCGCCGCATCCCGGAGAATCGCGAGGAACTGCAACAACCGCCCGAGTCTTTCTCAACTACTGTACAGGATGAAACCGCGCAAGCTTCCCACGCTAGAGCCGGGCTTGCTGCCATAGTCGACCGTGTGTTTTAGGTTATTTATTTATTAAATTAGAATACTGTTCATGTGGCCTCTGCCACTGGTGTTCGTCCTGCCGCGGGACTGGGAGACGCTGGATTTTCTTTCCGTTCCTTTCATTTTTCTCTTTGGGTTCGTTCTTTTTCGGGGCTGGGAGGACGGGGAAGGCGAGGAGGAAGCTGCTGGAATCGAGCCGTGGAATAGTCCCTTACCCCTGCTCACCCCCGCGCACGGCGGGACCCGGCCTGGGTCGCTTTCAGTTTCCTCCACACCCAGCGCTTCTCCAGCGGCACCGGATCCTGGCAGCCGGGGATCTCCGGCGGTTTGACAACAAAGCCAAAATCCTCCTTGGCTCCGGGCGCTGCTGCCCAGCCGGGAGCCGCCTCGGGAATCTGGCTGGAGGAGCCTCTCCGTGTGCCCCGGAAGCGCCCGGGGCCGTGCCCAGCCGGGGAACCTCGCCTTAGCACTGCCCGGAGCTGTGCCCAAGGGTCAGCGCCGGCCCGGGGAGAGCCCCGAGCGCGCGGAGGAGCCGGCGCCGCTCCCCTGGCCACGGCCCCGCGGCGTTTTCCTGCTGCTGTCGTTCCGAGTGCCAACCTCTGGATCAACCAAAGTCGTGTTCCCGGCGGGGCCGGGGCAGCCCCGCCCGCCCGCGCTGCTGGAAGGGCCTCGCCCACCGATGCTGCTGACGCGCCCGGCGGCTCTTGCCACGCCAAGCAGAGCTCGCCGGCCGCCCGGCTGGGAGGACCCAGGTCCTTCTCCAGCTGAATTTCAGTCCTCATTGGAAACGTTCGGAGTTTTATTTTCTGGTCATATTTGTATGAATCTGGAATTCCCCTTTGGAATGTATGAGACGTCCGCCGGAGTGACCCCACGGATTCTGTGCGAGGGGAGAGTTCAGCATCACTAAAACCCTTTGGTCACCTCGATGTGTCAGAGCTGATGGAGAATAAATTTGCCAGAGTTCCCTGTTCTATCCCAGGATGTCCCACCTGAGCACAGGACAGCGTGATGCTTACCAAGGTGACTTCCCAAGTGTCTGACCGGAGTCACTTCTGTCCCTCACGTGGAGAACATGATCCTTCTGAAATAAAACTGCCCAGCCCAGAGCACAGAAGCCTCTGTCCTCCCTGGTGGTTCCCGAGTCTCTCATCGGCTGCAGATCCATGTTTTGTCCTCCTGGGCTTCTTTGCCATCATGGAGAGCTTTTTTGTGGCAGCTTGTTCACGCACAAGGAAGGGAAAATGGAGGAATTACGGCCTCAAGTCCTTCCCACGGCTCTCAGGAGATCTGGAATCAGGTTGGCCACAAGTCACTCATCTCCAGAGCAAACGTTCCCATGTGCTGGCTTATTCCAAGTTTCTCTTTGAAATCTCTCTAAATCAGGAAGGAAAACCTTGAGAAGAGCTTGAGGAAACCTTGAAGAGACCGTGGGAAGGCGTCAGGGCTTTCAGAAGGCCTTGAGGAGACCTTCAGGCTTTGAGAAGCTTCCAGTAGACTGATGGCTAACCACAGACTTGAAATGATCTCTGCTCATTTACTTTACCCAGATCCTGAGATTTTTGGGAAGAATCCCCTGAGCTATTTGAAACATCACACCCAGGTCTTTCTCCCCAAGCTGGATCCCGGTCTGTGTCAGCCCCTGCTGTTCTTTGGGAGCCTGGGAGCTGTTCCTGGCCCAGGTGAGGCACGGCCGTGGGGTCACTGGGGCAGAGCAGCTTTGGGAAGAATGGGAATCCCATCCCAACGCAAGCACAGCCCCCTGGAAAAGCCCCTTTCATCCCGACCCCTCTCATCCCCAGAGCCATGTCCCACCCTGTGCCTGCTCTGCACAGCCCTGGATCCCTTCATGCCCAGTTTTAGCCCCCTTTTATCTTCCAGGTAGATAGGAAGGGGAAAAAAATATATATATTAATATTAAAATCCCAACTGGCTTTTCCCACCTCGATTTTTAAAGCTCTTCTCCATGTTCTGCTTCTCCTGTAAAAGCTTTTTGGCTCGCTTGGCTTTTTTCCTAATCAACCTGGAATCATATCCTATGATCATCTCTAAATTAAACGTGTAATGGGGTTTGGTTTCTTTTGGTTTTTTTGGGTTTTTTTTTTTTTTAATGTAACACATTTTTCAAGACTTAGGAAAAAGGAGATTTTAGGTAACACCAGCAAAATCGCATAAATGAAATGAGTTCTGTTCTGAACTTTAGAGATAATAAGACAAAACTCGTCATCAGCAGTGAGGAAACAAGAACGTCGCAACCGTAACATTTCAGAAGGATGTTTTAAATATTAATGTCTGAGTGATTGTATTAGATCAGCAATAAAGACTCTGTAATCTCAAAACACAAATAAAACATTGGAAAACTCAGCGTCTCCCGAGCATCCTTAGGACTGGGATTTTGGGGCAGGGAGGACAAGGAGGGAGCAGGGATGG
>VWZV01000022.1:43782-80175 GCA_013397155.1 Irena cyanogastra
CACGTGCTGGCGGCGGCCGCGGGGCCGCGGGATGGAGGCGGCGGGAGGCGGCGGAGCCCCGGGCCCGGGCAGGGCCCGGCCGGGACAGCCCCAGCCCCAACCACAGCCCCAGCCACAACCCCAACCCCAGACACAGCCCAAGAGTCGGGAGCTCTTCAGGAGCCAGCGGAAGGAGTCCGAGGTAAGAGCGCGGAGCTCGGTGCCGGCACTCCCCGGGCTCCGACGGGACCTGCTATGGCGTAGGGGGTCCCTGCTCCGGGGTTGGGGTTCCTGCGGAAGGAGCCATATCCAGGACTGGGGGAGCTCCCGGTCTTGGGGGTACTCTCCACCCCAATCTGGACGCTTTAGGGGTCCTGCGGGGGCGGCTTTAGCGTCCTGCGATGCCCAGCCCGGAGCGGGGAGTCCCCAGGGGCGCTCCGTGGCATTGCCACCTCCCTGCTCCACTCCCGGGCCCAGCTGCAGAGTTTTGGGGTGCTGGCTCAGCCCCAGCACTGGCACCTCCCAGCCCCACGCCCAGAACCGGCAGCAGGGCCTTGGGGACCGCCCTGGGCTCCCCCACACTCTGCAGGCTCCCCTTTGCCCCTCGCCAAGGTCCGGGTGTCGCAGTCCTCTCCACCCCCCTCCACCCCTCCTGCCCCGATAATCCGGGGCACGGGGAGCCACCAAACCCCGCTGGGCTGCTCTGCCCCAGCTGCGCCCGTGCGGCTCCGTGAGTGCCAGGCTGGGGAAGCAGAACCGGGATCGGGTCACCAGGATCTCACCGGCATCCGGTGTCTCGGCCACCGTAAAGCCACCTTTGGGGCTCCTTAACCCCAAAAGGGTCCCTGGGAGCGGTGTCCAAGTCGTGCCCCCAACTCGTGAATTTGGGGTTTGCTCTGCTCCCCTGGCTCGGTCTCTCAAAGCGGATTAGGGCTGCACGCGCTTCGCCGAATTCCTCACCGGCTTTAAGTCCCCGAGCCGTCCCGCCGGCTGGGCTGCAGAAACTGGGTGAGAAACCAGCGTTTCTGAGCAAGTCGGGCTCATCCCGGAGCCGCGCATCCTCCTGGGTCATCAATATTAATCGCCACGATAAGCATCAGTTCCAGCCCGGCTGCCGAGGAGGGATGCTGAGACTCGGAACGGGGAATTATGTTAATTTAGTTGATTAGCCATTCCTGCGTTCCCTTACCCGGGGCAGGGCGGCGCGATGCCGGCCTTGGGTCGTCTGGCTGCGGCTGCCTGCTCGCTGCCCCGCCGGAATCCTCCGGCGAAGTTTCATGCTCCAGTTCCTCATCCGCAGGGGAGGAGGGGGAGATCAGAAAGGCAAACCCCGGCCCCGAGAGCTGTCAGATCTGCGGCGCGGAGGACGGAGCTCAGGGATCCGCAGCATCCTCCCGGGGGCTTCTGCTTTGAACCAGCCCCGGGGGTTGTTTTTAGGGCGTGCGGGGCTCTGAAATGCATCAGATATTCACCGGCATTTTGTGTCGTGCCTTTGCTTTCCCTGGGATTTGAGAAATGCTGTTTTTACACGCGGCTTCCACGTTTCCGCTGTGTTTTAAGCGGCCCCGCACGGACTCCCCGCTCCAGCCCGGGAGACCCATCCGTGCGAGTCGCCGTTCCGGCGGCTGGAGAAGCTTTGGCGCAAAGGCTGCGAGTGCTGGCGGCCATCCCGCATCCCAAAATATCCTCAGGGATGTGCCAGCCCCCTCCTAACCCCATCCCGCTCTCCGCAGGGCTCCGTGGATTGTCCTAACCTGGAATTTGAGTACGGGGATGCCGACAGCCACGGCGCTGAGCTGGCAGGTGAAGCAGGTTTTGGGTGCTGCATTGTTATTTATAGGCGCCCGGCAGGCAGGGAAAATGAAAATCCCGCCGGGATGGGAGATGGCTGTTGAGTGGTGCCATCCCCGCAGTAATTGAGCAAGCTGGGTTTATTATTAGAGAGCCACTCACTCCCTGGGGATGCAGAAGGGACGCGTGGGGACACGGGGATTACCCTGCGCTCCCAATTAGCCAGGGCACATCGCCGGGGGTGGCAGGAGGGCGGAGTGTCCGATGACAGAGCCCAGGCGGGAGGTGTCACCCTTTATCAGGGTGATAAAGGTGTCCTTGTCCCCTGTGTTCCTGCTGTGCGGCGGCTCCAGCTGCTTCTGCTCCGTAACCCCGCGGTCCCCGGCGTGTCCGGAGAAAATGGGGTTATTTTTAGCTCGGTGTATCTCGGCTGCACGAGCTGGCCCGGCAAAAGCACATTT
This sequence comes from Irena cyanogastra, assembly GCA_013397155.1. NCBI lineage: Eukaryota > Metazoa > Chordata > Aves > Passeriformes > Irenidae > Irena > Irena cyanogastra. Next base: position 46,014 of record VWZV01000022.1, read on the forward strand.
CCTCTGCAAGGGATCCTTCCTCCTTCCCTGCAGGATCACTTCAGTCCTCTGTGGTGCTGCTCAGCGCCTCAGGACTGTGGGGGTTCTGTGGGAACAGGTTGGAATCCTATAGGAACAGGTAGGAATTCTGTGGCAACAGGCAGGAATTACAAGGAGCAGGTGCAACATCGTGTCCCTGCAAGTCCAGCTCCTATCTGCAGGACCCAAAATGTCCGAGCTGCTGGGTGTGGGATCAGTGCAGGTCCTGCCTGGGTGTTCCTGCATTCCCTTCATTCCCAAACTGCTTAAGTGAGACTTAAATGTCCCCTCAAAAACCCCAATGAAATTGCAAATGCAGCTGGAGCAGGAGCTGGGGACAGCCCAGCCAGGACACGGGGATGAATTTGGTGGCTTTGGGTGGCCACAAGGTGCCCTTGGAGCTGCAGGGGAGCTCAGGGACCAGTTCAGGTCTCTGTCCCATGTCTGCCTGGGTGCACGGGCATGCTTCCCCAGGAATTTGGGGATGAGGAGGAGGCTGAAGCCCCTCCATGTCCCTGCTGATCCCTGTCTCCATCAGAGCTGTACAGCTACACCGAGGAGCCTGAGCTGAGCCACAACAGGAGATGCTTCGAGGAGGATTTTCACACTCAAGGTACCAGCTCTGGGCTCAGGGGCTTGGGGCAGGAGTGGGACCCCCAGGGCAGCACCCGGCTGGAGGTCGTGTCCCTTTTCCAGTGCCGGACAGGAGGTGGCTGGAGCTGGACAGGGCTCAGCAGAAGGCCTATGTCATGCACCTGCTGGATGGGCTGGAGGTGGTCAACAGGGACAAGAGGCTCAGAGTAGCACGGGCCATCCTATACCTGGCACAGGGTAAGGACGTGTCCCCCGTGGCCAGATGCGGCTGCGGATTCACTGCCGTGGGCATTTGGGAGAAGCCTTTCTTGGGGCTGTGCCAGCTTGGTGCAGTGAAGCTCCTGCTTGGGGTGGTCCTGTGGACTCCAGGGGTTCAAAGGCAGATCATCCCTCATCAGTGTTTCTCTTTGGGGCCTCTCCAGGTGTCTTTGGGGACTGTGATAATGAAGGCGATGTCCTGCACTGGTCCCGGCACAACAGCTTCCTCCTGTACCAGCTGGGAACCTTCTCTGCCTTCCTGGAGCTTCTCAACATGGAGATTGAGTGAGAGGACTGTGCTGCCCTCACCCACCTCTCCCTCTTTGTCCTCTTCTTCACTTCTTTCTTCTCACCCCTCTGCTTCTTGGGCTGAATGACCTTGGAGGCCTTTCCCAACCAAAATGATTCTGTGATTCTCTGATCTGCTTCCTCTCCGTTTCTTCCATTCAGTTTGCTCTCCTCTTCTTCATCTTCTTCCTCCCCACTTTCCTCACCCTCTTCTTCCAACCTGGTCTTTCTCTTCTACCTCCTCTTTCTCCTCATCCTCTCACCTTCCTCCTTTCCATCTTCTTTCTTCTCATCCTCCTCCTCCTCTTCATCTTTCTCCTTATCCTTCTCACCTTCCTCCTTTTCATCTTCCTTCTCCCTATCTTCCTCACTCTTTTCCTCTCATCCTCCTCCTCTTCATCTTCTTTCACCCCATCCTCCTCACATTCTTATTCAATCTTCCTCGCCCTCCTCTTCGTCTTCTTTCTCCCCGTCCTCCTCCTCCTCCTCCTCAGGAGGTGCCACAGCCATGTCACATCCCCCGGTGTGGCATTCCCAGCGCTGCAGACGTTGGCTGGCTGGGCTGGGGATGAGGGGGCTGGCGCTGAGCTTGTCCCTCTCCTGCAGGAACAGCCAGGCCTGCAGCAGCGCCCTGCGGAAGCCAGCCATCTCCCTGGCCAACAGCACGGAGCTCAGGTACCCCCTTGGTGCTGGGAGGGGTGTGGGACAACCTCTGGGGACAGTGGCCTCGCACCTGCCTGCCGTGCTGTCCCGACAGGGTCCTGCTCAGTGTCATGTACCTGATGGTGGAGAACATCCGTGTGGAGCAGGAGACGGATCCCCCCGAGTGGAAAAGCTGCCGGGAGACTTTCAGGATGGAGCTGAGTGAGCCCCAAAGTTCATTGCGCCCTGTGGAGGTCCCTTTGTCATGCTGGACCAGCAGAGAGAGCTCAGGGATGGGGGATCGGCTGTGACCCTGGTCCTGGTCCCTTCTCCACCAGGTTTCCCTGTGCACACTGAGGAGCCATTTGCTCTGCTGCTCTTCACGATGGTGACCAAGTTCTGCAGCGGCCACACTCCACACTTCCCCATGAAGAAGGTCCTGCTCCTGCTCTGGAAGGTGCTGCTGGTGAGCGCAAACTCTTCCTTGCTCCAGGAACTTTTATTCTGGAGCAGTGCTGCTGTAGCCTGGATGTTCCCCACCATTCAACCCAACCATAACAGGGTTATTTAGGATGGCAGCGGGAGCTGACACAAGGAAACAGTTCCTTCTGGGATGAGCGTGGGCTGAGGACCTGGGGTGGGGGAGGAATGTGGAAAACCTCGGCTCTGCCGGTTGATGGCCCCCAGCTGGGAGCTGCCCGGTAGGGCTGTGTGCTCCGTGTGTGCTCCGTGTGTGCTCCGTGCTCTCTCTGTCCCCAGTTCACGCTGGGCGGGTTCGAGGCGCTGCAGGCCATGAAGGTGCGGCGGCGGGAGGAGCTGGGGCTGCCGCCGCTGCCCGAGGACAGCATCCAGGTGGTGCGGGGGATGCGCGCGGCCTCCCCGCCCACCTACGCCATCGAGCTGGTGGAACAGCAGCAGCAGCAGCAGCAGCAGCAGCAGAAGCGGGGCCACCGCAGCCGCAGGGTGAGAGCGGGAGCTTCCTCCCGGGCCGGGATGGGTTTCCAGCAGGCACCATCAGGAGGAGCCAGGAGTGCTTGTGGTTGTGGTTCCCTTTCCCCCACAAGTGCTCCGGTGTTTTCCAGTTTTAGGCTCGCGGAATTGTTTGGGTTGGAAGGGACCTTAAGGACCATCCGGTTCCAATGGCACCTTCCATTAGATCAGGTTTCTCACAGCTCTGGCCAAGCTGGCCTTGGATACTGCCAGGGATCCAGGGACAGCCACAGCTGCTCTGGGAATTCCAGCCCANTGGGAATCCCAGCCCAGCCGCTCCCCACCCTCCCAGCCAGGAATTCCTTCCCAATATCACATCCATCCTTGCCCTCTGGTAGTGGGAAGCCATTCCCTGTGTCCTGTCCCTGCAGGCCTTGTCCCCAGTCCCTCTGCAGCTCTCCTGGAGCCCCTTTAGGCCCTGGCAGGGGCTCTCAGCTCTCCCTGGAGTCTTCTCTCCAGGTGAACATTCCCAGCTCTCCCAGCCTGGATCCCTGGGAACTGAGGGGCTCCAGCCCTGGAGCAGCTCTGGGGCCTCTTCTGGACTCTCTCCAGCAGCTCCAGGTCTTGCTGCTGTGTCCTCAGGGCTGGGGCAGCTCTGCAGGTGGGGTCTCACCTGGGCACAGGGGCACAGGAGCACAATCCCCCCCTCCCCTGCTGCCCATGCTGGGGGACCAGGCCAGGGCTGGGGGGTTTTTGGGCTCTCAGTACACATGGTAGGAGCATGTCCAGTTTTTCATCCACCAATTTCAACTGCAACAGATCAGCCCCATGGGGTGTTTGATCCAGAGGAAGCCAAAGGACATTCTGACCTTATGGCAAAGGGCTGATAAGCACTGGGGAGCAAACTGCTCACAGCAAGTTCTTTTTTTAGCTCTGCTCTTGGAGTTGCTGTGTTATGGTCTGAGAATGAAAATGCCTTTTGCTAAGGAAGAGATGTCAGATGGAAGCCCCAAAAGTTAAGGTGGAAAATGGGGTTGCACCTCCTAGAGTAGCAAGGTTAGAGGTACAGAAGAAATTATTCTCGTGCAGGGTTTGGTGGCTAGGAGGGAAATCCTTACCTGAGGAACATCTGAGAGCTTGATCCTTTCAGGATGGAGAGATCCGCTGCCAGCACCTGAGAGGGAAATAAAATCCTTGAAGTGACTTGAATATTTCCTTCCCCTTCTGCTGCAGCCCCTGATGAAGCAAGACAGTCTGGATATCTACAACGAGAGAGATCCCTTCAAGAACGATGAAGGAGGGGTTGATGAAGAGGAGAACGACGACGTGGACAGCGGGATCGAGGGGGAGCTGGACCTGATGGAGCGAGACGCGATCATCCCCGCGATGCCGGCTCAGCGCCTGCCCATCGAGAGGGTGTCCTTCCCCAAGGGGCTCCCCTGGGCCCCCAAAGTCAGGTAAAGCCACCTGCTGTCACCGCCATCCTACCCAGCCCGACCTGTCCTGGAGTTCACTGAGGTTTTTTGAGAAGCATTGGGAAGTTTTTTGGCCTCTGGCAGGTTGAACTGAAGTGACTCCACTTCTCTTTTTGTCAGGGTTGGTCCTTTCTGGATTGGCCACTTGCCATGTTTGGTGTGTAAATCTTGGGGAAGAGCTCGGCTAAACCCAGCCCAAGCCAATAAATGGGCAATCCAATTTATTGGCTAACAAGTGGTGATCCAGTTTTGGGAAGGAGGCTGTGCTGGGGCGCTGTGGGAGCAGGGTCAGCTTTCCCAATCAGATCTCAATGGATCTTGGTAGCACAAAGTCCTTGACTAGTCATCTTGGGAGCTGGTTAATGACATCTTGTTGGGTGAGTAGGACCCCTGTGTTGCCAGGTGAAGCCTCTTTTAGTGGCAGAGAAAAACATCTAAGGATAAATGAGTTGGTGCCTTTCCTTCCTAAGGCAGTTATCCACACATGAAATGAGGGAATGTTAGGAGAAGAGAGTGAAAAGCTCTGCCCCTTTCCCTCTGATCCATGTGAAGTTTTTTTTTTTGGTGTTTATCCCAAGCCTGGATTTAATCCTGTATCTTTAAAACACAGGAGAAAATAGATATTTTTGAGACAGGAGCAGTGACAGGGTTAAGTCTGTCTGTCCAGAGCATTCCTAGCAGAAGCACAGCAGGAACTGGTTTCTCACATGGATCTCCATGGTGGTGCTGTGGTGCTCCATGTCACTTAACACACTCAGCTTTGAAATCAAATGGCTGCTGCTTTCCTTGGCTGCTGGCTGGAAATCCAGCTGGATTCCTTTCTGTCCAGGAGAGCCTTGGCTCACAGCTCGTGTCCTGCTTGTAGTGCAAAGCTGCCGAGCAGTTCCCATGAAAGATGCCCAAGGTGGACAAGATGTCAGCTTGCCGTTGGAGCAGCGTGTGCTCTGACAGACTGTGGAGGTGACATTTGTTCTCTCAGAGCGAGCAGATGCTCCTTGGAGATGCCTGTGAGGAGCACAGGAGGTGGATACAAAGGTGCTGGTTGCCGAAAACTCCTCTCCGTCTACTCGCATGTTCCTGTGGAGTTGCACAGCAAATACAAGTGGTTTGGATTCGTGTTGCCCCCAGCTAACGAGGGCAAAGGTTGCTTTTGCCTGCTGCTGTTGAGATCTCTAGAAATCAATCTGAGGTTGTGATTTTGTACATGGCTGTTTTCCAACCTTCTCCTTGTTTTTGTGTCTCGGCTGCTCCATCAGACAGAAAGACATCGAGCATTTCCTGGAAGCAAGCAGGAACAAATTCATTGGATTCACGCTGGGACAGTGAGTGTTTTATCCACAAAATCTGCCCTGTAGCTTCCATCAGTGGGGGTTAAGTGGTGGGAGGTGTGCACAACGCTCAGGTTTTCCCAGCTCAAGACATGCTCAGGATGAGGCAGTGCTGGGTTTGCCAGAGCTGCAGCAATGAAAGCAGTGCTAGAAAAACACGTTCCTGGAGACACTGGTCCCCAGGGACTTCTTTCTATTAAAAATCAGACCTAGCCCAGAATAAATGACCGCTGTCCCAAGCCAGGAACTGGTTTGATGCAAAAGGCAGCTGAGACAGCTTGGTATCCACAGCAAATTACCCAGTTTGTGAATAGATCAAGCTGCAAGTGCAGAGTCATCCTGGGACAGGCCCAGCAGGGTGCATTCACTTTTAGGTGCAGTGCTGGGCTCAGACTGGCTCCACCCTATTTCTGATTTCATCTGATTTCACCCAAATTCTGATTCATTCCAATTTCACCCCAATTCTTCACCCCGGTGTCTCTCCTCTCTCGTGCAGGCATGATGGGGAGGAGGTGGGAGGGCAGCAGCTCACGCCAACACCTCTCCCAATTCCTGACCCATCTGGGATGCATTCAGCAGACTCCAGGCTCCCTCTTTTACCTGTTATGACATGGAAATGTTTGAACATGGATGTCCTTCTCAGTACTGACCTTCTTTCCTCTTCCCAGGGACACCGAAACCCTGATAGGGCTCCCGCGGCCGATCCATGAAAGCGTGAAGACCCTGAAGCAGGTGAGACAGTGGCTCTGTGCATGGCATGGGATATCCCCCATGTGGATCCTCGTGGCCAACCTCCCTGAAATTCAGTTAGTGCAAGGAGTAAAATGTCGGTTGCCACAGGAAAAGCTTTTGGAGCTTCTTGCAGGAATTGAGGCAAAAAATTAAAAACTGATTCCTCAAGTAGCCTCTCCAGCATTTTTATTTTCCCTTTATCCAAGGTGTAGGATAAATTCCTGCTTCCTGGTGAGTGTCTGCCATGTGTTTTGAAGGTGGCAGGCTTTCAGAGCTGGGTTTGGACACACATTCCCAAACCGATGCTGTTCCCAGGGGGAAGCACGGCCAGCCTCGCCTCTTGCAGCGCTCCACAGGGAATGAGACCCCTCCAGAGGCCAACTGACCCTATCCAAAGTCTGGGTTGTCTTTTGGAGGTGATTGTCCCTCTAATTCCTTACAGGGAACTCCTAGAAGGAGCAGGTGGAAGTAACCAAAGGCAGGAGATGTGAGGGGCTTCAGGGACAGAGGGATGTCCCACACAGGGATGAGCTGCCCGTGGCTCTGCTGTGACCTGCAGACCTCACTGGGATATTGCTGTGACCATCACTGGCCGTGTTTCCTCCTTCAGCTGTGACACTGCTCTGCCTCTATCTGTGTGTTTTGCCAGCACAAGTACGTTTCCATCTCAGATGTCCAGATCAAGAACGAGGAGGAGCTGGAGAAGTGCCCCATGTCTCTGGTAAGAAGGAAGCTGCTTCACCCCATCACCAGAGAGAAGATGGGAGGTTTCCAAGGTGTCATGTAAATCCATGCTTATTTTTACTTCGTTTTCCCTTGTTTTTAATGTTTCTGTGCCCTAGGGGGAAGAGGAAGTCCAAGAAACCCCTTGTGAGGTCTTGTATCGAGCAATGTTGTACAATCTCCCCCAGTACATGGTAAGCCCCCATTCCTTAAAAGGAAGGAAGAGCTTTGGAACAGGGAACGGTGCCAGTCCGAGAGCTGCAGAGCTCAGCACAGGAGGGTGTTCAGGACTCAGTGAGATTTTGGTGGGAATCCTGAGCAGAGCTGGGAGGAAAGTACAGTCCAAGAGGAGGGATTCAGAGGAATCTGAGATGCTGATTGGGTCATGTGGGCTCTGTAGGGAGAGACAGAGATTTAAGTGCATTTAAACTCCAGGTGTTCCTTGTGTTGTTTTACCCACACTACCAGAGCTGAAGCACATGGGATGCCTTAGGGTAAGGATCAAACAGAGCTGCTGAGCTCCCCACACTTGTCCTGTCTGTCAGAGGCTGAGTGTGGTCTGGTGAAACCCTGTAGAGTTGGCTCAGAGTTGTCCAGTTTCGGCAAGTGAAGGAGAAGGAAGGAATTCCCTTTCCTGGACCATCCCCTCACACCTGCCCTCTCCTGCAGATTGCTTTGCTGAAGATCCTCCTGGCTGCTGCACCCACCTCCAAGGCCAAGACCGACTCCATCAACATCCTGGCAGACGTGTTGCCTGAAGAGATGCCGTAAGTCCCTCACCAGGTGGCCACCGGCCATCCCAGCCTTGCTACCAAGCCTTGGACCAAGCAGGAGAACCAATAGGTTTGGGGGGCTCCAGATTTGGGGTATCTGTTTGGGTAGGTGTAAATTACTGTTGGCACCAGGGCAGAGCTGTGAAAGCCAAGGAAGTGATGCTGCGATAATAGGAGTGCAGCCACTCCAAGCTAAGTGTCACAAATGATAAAATCCTGCTAACTGACCCAAATCATAAAGATTTGTCCGCACACAGGAGGTATCCTCCCTACTGCTCACACCAGGTTTCCTGCTGGAGGGCAATCCACCTTTTTTTTCCTCCTTTTTGAACGCATTTTGGCATCACCAGGTAGGATGGGTGGAAATGGGAGTCCTGGGGGAGCGAAGGTGCTTGGTTTCGTAGAGCTCATCCAGATGAACAAGAACTCCACAATCCTTTGGGCCTCCCTGCTGCCACAGCCATGGTGCTCTTCCCTTCCCCCAGCATCACCGTCCTGCAGAGCATGAAGCTGGGCATCGACGTGAACAGACACAAGGAGATCATTGTGAAGAGCATCTCGGCGCTGCTGCTGCTGCTCCTCAAGCACTTCAAGCTGAACCACATCTACCAGGTGGGCCTAGAGGAGGGGATGGCCATTGCCAAGCTGGGCTTGAGGGTCCTGATAAACCCTCTCCTGGAAGACTTCCAGGAAAAGTTTCCATGAGGAGCCGTAATCACATTTCCATAGCTCCAGGATTTGTATAGGCTCGCTCAGGTTGGGATAACCCCGTTGTTCTTTGACAACACCATTTCTACTCACATGGCAGGAGCTTTTAGATTTCTTGAAATATCCATTCAGGTTAAATTTAGGAAATAGCACGAGCCTCCCTGGCAGAAGGGGGAAGAGGAAGGGGATTAGGCAAGACTCTCTTTTGCTCTGTCATCTCCAGCACCCAGAAATAGTGCTGGGAAGGACCTCACGAGGTCACCTAATCTGGTTTTGGCAGGATCAGGTTCTTGGGGCTCCAGTTTCAACAGAGGCAGGAGATCTGGGTCACAGTTGCAATCTGATTTTTGTTCCCAATGTGATTTTTGTTCCATCTGCACGGCACCAATCAAACTGCACCCACTCCAGGACTTTCCTTGGTTAAAAAAGCCCAAGAACTAATACGAGCTGTGGCCCAGTTCTCCACTCGTTCTGCAAGTCAAACAATGAATGTTTTCTAATTTTTTCTGTTAAAGCTTTCAGCACACTACAAATCCCTCTGTATTACAAAACCCACTGATATTTAACTGAGGATAAATATAATCCACGTAATGGATTGGGTAAAATTAACCCAACTCCCACATTTTTACAATCCCGCATTTGTTCTGCTCCCCCTGCTACATCCCTTCATTAATTTTTCTCACTTCAAAGCAGCTCCTCTCCTTTCTTGCCCCCAGGCAGGAGGGCCATTACAGCCTGCTGCTGAGCCTGGAGAAAGCTGCAGGGTTTCATCCCCCTGACTCTGCTTTTTTTTCTGTCTGATCTGGGTGATTTTGTTCTTTCGGTGACAAAGGTGGTCTCAGGGAGCACCATGAGAACTCCAGCAGGTCTGAAATGAAGGAATCACTGAGCCACGGAATGGTTTGGGTTGGAAGGGTCGATTAGTCACCAGCACATCCCAGTGCTGTGTCATCTGTGGTGTTGTGTCATCTGTGGTGTGTCAATGCTGACAGCTGGCACCAGGCTGAGATGAGAACAAACTGTTCCTTCCCTCTCAAACTGGAGATGTGGATGGAGAGGCATGGAAAGGGCAGGATGGGATAGGATTGGGTTTTGCTGCAGTTTGTATCTTTAGAGGATGGGACAGATTTGTTGTATTATTGAACTGTAGAATGGTTTGGGTTGGAAGGGACCTTGAAGACCATTTAATGCTTTGAGGCAGAGAGAAATTAAAAGCAAGTAAGAAAATAGGGATGTTATTTCATTCAAAATTTCTGAAGGAACTGGGATTAGTGTGTGAGAGCAATAGGATTGATTGTATTTTCTCATGTAATAGCTGCAACTCCTTCCCTCTTCCCCACACACTGTTTTGCCACAGATTAATTTTGAAAAGCCATGAGGTGCAGCTATTCCTAAAGCACTGTCGTGAAGTGTGCATGTCCCTTCTATGGCAAATGGAATTTTCCAGCTGCTGTGCATGACACAAACCTTACACAGCAAACTTCAGGGAGAAAATGGTCTGTGAGGTGTCTGGGGCAAACCATGCCAAGTGCTTTGCTTTTGGCTGGAAAGCGGTTTCCATTCCCAGGTGGTGCTCCCAGCTGCCCCAGCTAAGGCTGACCCATTTCTCTTCTCTCCCCCAGTTTGAGTACGTGTCCCAACACCTGGTGTTTGCCAACTGCATCCCGCTGATCCTGAAATTCTTCAACCAGAACATCATGTCTTACATCACTGCCAAAAACAGGTACGGCCACTGGTGGGGGACAGAGAGGGGATGGGGCAGGAAGGCTTCATGCTTGGGGAGCCCTGATGTCCTGGGGGGACCCAGGTGACCTCACATGGCTTTGGAGTGTCCTGTCCATTACAGAAATATGTGGAGGGAGCAAATCCCTTTGGCATGATGAGGATGACTGGATGCTGGGTTTCCAGTCTCTGACTGGGCTGCTGAAATAGTACTAAAATAAAATAGGCTTCATCTTCAAAATAAAGTAGTTTTCATTTTCACATGAACTCCTGGGGAGCCATCCAGTGCCACCATGTGTCTCTGGGCCACAGCTTCATCAATGGGGTAGGATCTTCCAGGTCTTTCCCACTTTTTATAGCCGTAATTCAGCTTTCCTGACTCCTTCAGGTTTTCCATAGTTGTCACTGCCTTTTACTGCTGATCTGAGAGAGGCACCAGCCACGTTTTGAGCAGGGCACTGGCTGGACCACCATGGGTCAAAGACCTGAGATAGCACAGATCTTTCACAGCTCACCAGGGCAGGATTTCTCTGTTTGGAGAGGAGCTCCACAGGGATGTTGGAATGATAAAAAGATCCTTTTTCTTCCTTTTTGATGCTCTTTTTGTTGCTCTTCAGCTGCGTGTGTAGGCTGGTCTGTCTCCTGCACGGTATGGTTGTGTCTGTGCGAGGAGGCATGCACAGAAAAATAGGAAGTAATATGTTGATTCTCCTGCTATAAATATTTCCACTTTTGGTCTGTGCTTTAAATGAGGAGGAAGTGTATCCCAGGAGCACTCAGCTCCCTCCTCTGCTCTGGAGTGGAGGTTTCACAGGCAGGATATGCACCTGTGAGTGAGGTGGGATGTGCAGCTGGTTGCTCTGAGCCAGGGAGGTGTAAATTCCAGTTTTGGGTGTATTTAATTGACTACAAATTCCATAGGTTTTTGAAAAACCTGATATTCTGAATATTCACTCCACATGAATTTTCTTGCTGCCAACCAGATGTCTCCCTTTGAACCTCAGATCTATTTTGTTTGCTTTTTTCCCCTTTTTAAATATGCATATGAATAACTCATCTGTCCTGTCTTAATGGATCCAAATCCTTTGAGTCCTTATTGATGCACTCAGGATGGAGCTTCGGAGCCAGGAGGCATCGACGTGCTCCATTAAGCTGAGGGGTGAGGCAGTGCTGAGGCTGGGATCCCATTTGGATGCTGTCTGTGCCAGAGGGAGGCCCGTCAGCACGGCTGCTTCACGTGCTGGAGATGGGATTGTTCGCCACCCAAATCACTTGTTGCATTTCCAGGCACAGAGCAGGAAAAATGTTACAGATTCCTGAGCGTGATCATATAGATCACCTTAAAAATTTCTCTCATGTTAATTAGTTCCTAATGAGCCCCTTCTTTCCTGTTTTCTGCAGCATCTCCGTCCTGGATTATCCGCATTGCACCGTCTGTGACTTGCCCGAGCTCACTGCAGAAAGTCTGGTAAGCAGCACAGAAAGAGCAATCCTGGCCACAAAAACCCTATGTGACAGCATGAGGAAGGATTTGGGTTTTCTAGTCTCTATCTTCTTTTTCTGTAACCCCCAACCTTTCCAAAATTAGACTTTTTTTTCCCCTCCAGGCTTGAAAATTCCTCCCATCGCTATTCTGAGTCACGTCAGCTGTGGGGAAGTGGGGAACAGGCACTGCTGGCGTTGGGCACCCCATAAAAATAGTTTGGTTTAGGGTTTTCCCTTTGACAGAGTAGAGTCACGGAATTCCAAGTTCATTGTAGTTGGAAAAGACCTCCAAGATCATCAAGTCCAATCTTTAATCAAACACCACCTTGTCCCCAGCCCAGAGCTCTGAGTGGCACATCCAGGGATTCCTTGGACACCTCCAGGGATGGGCACTCCAAACCTCCCTGGGCAGCCCCTGCCAAGGCCTGAGCACCCTTTCCATGGGGAAATTCTTCCTGATGTCCAACCTGAGCCTCCCCTGGCACAGTTGGAGGCTGTTTCCTCTTGTTCTGTCAAGACAAGTCTCTTCTGCTTTGAAAGAGAATTTACCCAGAGGCTGTTGCCTCCCAGGTTTCAATTGCTCTGAGCACTCCTGTTTTAGGAGATACCAGTTTAAGGAATGAACCAAATTCCCTATGGAGAGGAGCCTTAAGTATTCCAGAGACTGGCCAGAGGATGGGCTGGGCAAACACACAGACTGCAGATGGGATAATAATGCTGGCAGGTTCGTAACTGCAATCATTCAAATGCAGAGTGGGTTGGACTCAGCACAGGGGAAAGCTTTGGGGTTAACAGGAAATAATGGATAGAGAATGGAGACCTTAAATCATTAAGGAGGATCCTGAGCAAATTCAGTCTGGGCAGGGAGGATCTCATGGTGCTGCTGCAATCTGAGGCCTGTGTTGTTTTCCTTAGGTGTGTAAAGGTCAAAATCATCAGAGAGAAAGATTTTCCCCAGTACACGGGCTGCTGAAGGCTGGGTGTCCCCATCCAGCCCTACCAGATTCCATTGTATCCTGGACCGATGGGGACATCTAGTGACGCTTCACTGAGGGTTTCATGGCTTGTGCTAATCCTCACAATCAGCCTCAAGGCTGTAGGAGAAAACTGAACGTTTTTAGGGAAAATATTCCCAGTAGGGTCTGGACAGTTGGAGAGCTGTCACATTCAAAGACAGCACCTTTCACTTTGCTCCAGCAGACATGGATATTGTCCTCAAGGGAAAGCAATTTAATTAGAAAATATGCAGAAACCAACTTGAATTTTACCATGAGGGTTCAAATTTGGGAGGATACCCATGGAAATAAGGATTTAATAGGAATTAGACACACCTTGGTACTCGAGGTGTACGTTTGTGCACGTATTTATATTTCTTCAGCCAGCATTTCATGTGTTGTTTTAGCTTTTTTTTACCACTCTGATGAGTGATTTTAACATCCCAGCATAACACATTTCTTAGAGAATGTAACAGATGATTCTGCTCAGTGGGTTGAGCACAGTGATGTGTGTCTGGGTTATCCCAAGGAGAACCAGGATGAGTCCAGCACTGCTGTCTCCCAAGGAGGGACCTGTGGGGTAACTGCTGTCTCCACCCAGTGTAAATCAGGAGTGGCTGAGGGGGTGGGGGATTCACCCACCCTGTTGTGGGAAAGGCTCTTCAAATCCTGGCCAGTCCCTATCTCCCCTCTCCTGTCACTGCAGAGGGGTCTGCAAAGGGCTTAACCTACCCCTTAGAAGGGGTATTAGAGCCTGTTTAGCCTGTTCCCTCCTTCCATAAATCTGCTGGAAAGACCCTCCCCTTCTTGAATCTGTAGAGACAACATCAGACTGGTGACAAACAAATCCATCAGCCTAAGAAATGAATATTGGCTAATTCCACTGGGATCTTTGGGAAAATTACTTGGTGTAGAGGGCGCAGGTTAGGCCTGGGCATGATGTGACACTGCGGAGTCACTGCAGTTTGGGACCTCCAAAGCACCTGACAGCATCCACAAGCACCTCAGTGACATCCTGGTGACATTCCAGTGACATCCCACCTCTGGCTGCCTCTCAGGCATTGGAAGGGGCTGCCCAGAGAGGTTAGGAGTCTCCATCCCTGCAGGTGTCCAAGACAGGCCTGGACATGACACTGAGGGCTCTGGGCTGGGGACAAGGTGGGAATCAGGCACAGCTTGGACTGTGTGACCTTGGAGGTCTTTTCCAACCTCAGTGGTTCCTTGATTCTGTCTGGCACTTGCTCTTAAAAGCAAAGGGGTTGTGCTGGTGGGATTTTGTTGGGTCTGCTTTCATAGCTGGATTGGACACTGACAGAAAGGGCTCCCCCAGATTCCTCCTGAGGGTGTCCAGATCCTGGAATGGGTTGAGTTTTTGCCCCAAGTTAAGAAGGCTGTAGCTGGCTGTGAGTGGTTTATAAATTCAGCAGCCCTTGTTTTGCACTAATCCCCAAACAGGATTTTTGTGGGACATTTCTCCAGTGCTTGGAGTTGTTCAAACACGGAGTAAGGTACTGCAGTGGTGGAATTACTGCTCAAAGTGCCACGGGCTCAAAGTTTCCACAAGCTGGAGCTGGGGGTATTTACAGTTACCCAATATTTAAAACAATGTCTCAGCAGCACTTGAGCTGCATGGGGTTTTTGTTACAGAAGGGTCTCCTCTTGATACAAACGTTGCTATTTGTCACCCTGTGCTGATCTGTGATTTCCTTTTACTGGTCTGCAATGTGTGCTCTAAGCATGAATTCGTTTATATAGTTACCAAAGCAGTTGTGATTACCAGGCTGAAATTCGCTTACTGGCTGTAAACAAAGAATGCAAATCCACCACAAAATATATTTCCCATGATGGAACAATGTGATTTATCCCATTATTAGCTCTTATTCTAAATTAAAAGCAGATTAAAATTTGAGTATTTCAAAATGGTTTTCCCCAGAATCTGCTGATGATAACCCAAGTGAGGAGGAAACTCTGCTGCTTGTCCTCTCTCAGAAATAAGACTTGTGCAGACAATAAAAATAAAGATTTCTGCCTAAGGACACCTCTGTGGCAGTGCTGATGAACGCTGTGGTCAGGTGGTTGCACTTCTCCCTTTGCAGGAAGCTGGAGACAACAACCAGTTCTGCTGGAGGAATTTGTTCTCCTGCATTAACTTGCTGAGGATCCTCAACAAGCTGACCAAGTGGAAACACTCGAGGACAATGGTAAGGGGGTGTCCCCTTCCCCTGAGACCCTCCAGCGTTTCACCTGGACCCTGTCCCAGGCTCTTCACAGTGGGTTCAGCCCAGCCTTGTGCTCGGGGTTTCTTGTGGAAGTGCTGGAGCTTCTGCTCTTCACCATCTTCCCTTTTTTCTTTCACTGATTGAACCTTAAATGCAGAAATACTTTTTCTCCTGCAAATAACATTATTTCTATGACCCTCAAGCCCTGTGTAGAGAGTGCTGGTTGTGTTGAACGCTCCCGTTCTCCCTCCTGGGGGTTTGAGGTGTACAAGGCCCAGGTGTTGCTGCCCAAATCAGCCCAGACAGCGTTTGTGTGGCTCCCTGAGCACTCTGCATTAATCGGTGTTGATTTCCTGGCAGATGCTGGTGGTGTTTAAGTCAGCCCCGATCCTGAAGCGTGCTCTGAAGGTGAAGCAGGCCATGATGCAGCTCTACGTGCTCAAGCTGCTGAAAATCCAGACCAAGTACCTGGGGCGCCAGTGGAGGAAGAGCAACATGAAGACCATGTCTGCCATCTACCAGAAGGTGCGGCACCGCATGAACGACGACTGGGCCTATGGCAATGGTGAGTCCTGCCCGGGCCCCTCCCTCTGCCCCTGCCTCTGCAAACAGCTCCACTTGCTTTGGCCTAAAACTGCTACAGTTGTTGTCACCGTTGGGGATTTTTTCCAGAAGTTTTATGGCACTTTCTGCACCATCAGATTTAGAGCTCATGAAAGCCAGCTTTGAAAATACTGGGATTTTTTTTCATGTTACATGGTTAGATAATATAATGTCATGGTTATTGCAGCTTTTCAATATCATTCATAGTTATATTTGCCCAAATTTTAAAAAAATTTGGGTTGGGGCTCATAATAAGCTCATCAGGTTTTAAATGTTTTAAATCTTGATCCCTGCTTCAGTGGTCAGTGGAGATTTTCAGTAAAAGTGGTCTTTGTGATAAAAGCAGGGGCTGGGTAATTATAGAGAGCCCTTAAAGCAGGAATAATTACATTTTTATGGCATATCTTAAATGAAAATGCACACATAATGGGATTTGGTTAGGAATAATAATGATTAGCAGTAACTGGTTAATTCATGTAAAACCTTCAGCCTTTCTTTTGCTCAAACCTTGTCAGAGTGACGTTTCCCACATGATTTGGGTGCTGTTCCTCCTTCACTGCAGACATCGACGCGAGGCCGTGGGATTTCCAGGCTGAGGAATGCACGCTGAGGGCCAACATCGAAGCCTTCAACAGCCGCAGGTATGACAAGCCGCAGGACTCGGAGTTCGCCCCGGTGGACAACTGCCTGCAGAGCGTGCTGGGCCAGCGCCTGGAGCTGCCCGAGGACTTCCACTACTCCTACGAGCTCTGGCTGGAGCGGGAGGTGTTTTCGCAGCCCATTCGTTGGGAAGAGCTGCTGCACTGCCAGTGACAGCCACGCCTCCACCTGCCCCGCTCCGCCTCCCTGAGGGCTGGAGGGGTTGGGTTGGATCTAGGGGCTTTTAAGCACAGCTGGGAAAAAAAAAATAAACTTTCCAAAGAGACCAAGAGTCTCTGTGCCTAGCAGACACCTCTTTTTGGAGGTCATCCTGTGACTTCTTGGAGACCATAAAGCATGGGTTGCAGAGTGAGCTCAGAGCCCAGGTGTGTCTAGCCTGGTGTAAGGATTCCCAGCTGGGAATTCCATCCCTCCCGCACGCCCCACGCTGTGCCCCGTTTGTTTGGATCTATTCATTTCCGGCTGGCTGCTGATGTGCTCCCAACACCAGCCTGCCACCCCGGGACACCAGGAACACAGGCTGGCTTGGGATGGAGACAGCATTCCGCGTTGTCCCTGGGCTGGCACTGCTGGGGTCACAGAGCCCAGCTCAGAGTCCTGGTGCCACCAGGGACAGGTCCTGCATGTCCCCTGACACCATCCGTCACCTTTGCACCCCTGCTTTCCTCCCCCTTCACTCACCTTTATTACACCACCCCTGTGCTGTGCAGTGTTTCCAGCTGTGGAGGTCCTGTTTCTCTCCCCCTGGGTGTCATCACAATCCCACATCCTTTCCAGCCCTGAGGAGACAACAAATACCATGTTAAATAACCCAACTTTTACACAGATTTTTGGTTGTTTTGGGGGAATATCTGTGCCAGGTCTTAGGGTGGGGAGGGAAAGTGTTTTGGTGAACAATTTATGAGGAAAAGAGTAGATTCTGTGGTCCGTAACTTTCAGAATGAACAGGATATTGAGCTGTAAACTTTCTATCAATTTAGTAACTTAATACTTAAACTAAGTAATGAACACTACACTTGGGTAAAGCTGCATTGCATGAGGGTGGCATTTGTCAAAGCATCGTGTGTTCATATGGGGCAGGGAAGCCCTAAATAAACAAGTGTTTGTTATGGCAGGATTTGTGCTAATTGCTTAAATAATTAATTAACCTGGGAATGTTTCCTTCATGGGGCTTGCCCAAGGCCTTGTTCATGGAAATGGCATTAAGCCTTTTAAAGCCTTTTAAAACATGCTTTTGTTCAAAATAAACCAACTTTAAAGGACATCTCTTTATTTAAGCTTTTTCTTCCTGTATCTTAATTTAAATACTTATTTTTTATTTTTTTAAGGACAAAAACATCCCCCAAACTCAGGCCACACCCCTGCCCATCTTCACTCTAGGGGAAATTGAATGAATTACTAAAGAAACTTAGAAAAACTCTTGGTATTTGGCTCAAACCCTTTTTTCCCCCAAAGTGTCTCTTTTCCCCACAGTGTGTTGGGAAAAAAAATAACCCACTGTGCATTTTTCTGTATTTTATATTTAAATAGTGATTTTCAGTGCCTGTTATTTTTACTGAGAGAGATTAGAAACACAAATTCTTACCTGAATGTCTGTGTGGTGGAGGATGGTACAAATTTACCCTGGATTATAATTTATTCACACCATCACCACCAAATTTTCTGCTTTTCAGAGAGAGATCTCCACAAAAAAACTGAATCTCTGCATTAAAAAGTGACTTAGGGAGAGGCTACACCTTTATTTGAAATATTTATGTCCCATCCTGGCAAGCAAGCAGCAGTTTCAAAAAAATTTTTTTTTTCTTCACAATGAGGATTTTCTCCTGCTTAAAAATTCTCAAAAGAGCTGGGGGACAGCAGTTAAGGAATAAACATTTTATATGTTCAGCAAGGCAGTTTCAGAAGGAAATTTTGGGTGGGTTCTACACAGCTGGAGGAACATCTGTTATCTCACCCCCACAGAACTGTTGGTTCCAGGAACCCTCCAGTGTTCCCAGTTCCTGTTGTAATTACAATAAAGAACTTTTTTTTGTTTCCACCCTACAGGTGGCTGCTGAAAATTTTGCTGTAGGTGCTTTCCTTCAGCACCTCAGCACAGATTCTTCTGTTTTCTTGTAGATTCGTCCTGTTTCCTAGGGATGCAAAGCATATAGAATTGAGTTATTAATTTCTCAGTCTTCTCTAAGCAACTTTTGAGCTGGTTGGTGAATTTAATGTAAATTTCAGTGAAGGATAAAAGGCTACAAAGATGCAAAGTTCCTTTCAGAGTTGAGAAAAGAAAAGAGTGATCCCAAAAAAAAAAAAGTGGGGGGGGAATTTAGCCTTAATCCATTCAGTTTGGCAGTGTTAAAAAAAAAAATCACTCTTTTTTCTCCTGTGAATATTTCCATAAAAATAACAACACCAAGATGTCCTGGCTGGCTCTGTATTTATCCACTTGTAACCACAGAAGTGACTGTATGAGGTCAGGCTTATTATACTCTGGAGCTTGAGAAGCTTCCTTTAATTATTTATCAAAGCCTTGCATGTGCAAAGAGCAGCTTGTTCTGCAGCCAGGCCCAAGCACTGCCACAAAACACAACATTTGACGGCACAGGATAATTTCTGTCTCCTTGACTGAACATTTCAGTGCTCTGTGCCTTCCTTTCTCCTCAATTATAATGTGGCCTCCTGACAGTTGTCTTTGCTAAAAGGAGATAATTAGTGTAATTATGATTGTTTCTTTTACGCTGTGTGGTTTGTTAATACAGATGACACAAAATTTCCCTGAACAGCGTGGAAGTCAATTTTTTTTTCATTTTTTCTTTCATTATCCATAGCTCGTTAAAGAGATTTTTACTCCAAATCTGCAGACTTTTTCCTGAGCTACACTACCAAGTCTTTTTATTAGAGAAGAAGGAAGGAAATTTACTTATGCAGCAGAGAGCACATTTAGGGAGGCTAATGTTAAAGGTAAAAATAAACTTGTGATCTAGGCAGACTCACTGATGTGTTTGTTGGAGTTTGGCAATACTGCAATTATGAGCTTTTTTTTTTTTCCTATGAGGGAATTCAGCCCCTATTCAGCCCCCTAAGATAT
This sequence comes from Irena cyanogastra, assembly GCA_013397155.1. Taxonomy (NCBI): domain Eukaryota; kingdom Metazoa; phylum Chordata; class Aves; order Passeriformes; family Irenidae; genus Irena; species Irena cyanogastra. The sequence continues at coordinate 65,246 of VWZV01000022.1, forward strand.
TTTTCACTTGTGTCTATTTTTTTAGTGCTTTGCAAGTGAAAATCTGCTGCTGAGGGATGCAGGAGAGACTCCTCTCTCCCATATTTTTTCCCAAATTTAAAAATCACCCTGCCTTTAGAAGAATTACTAGCGTTGGACAAAATTGTTGTGTCTAAAAAGGGTGCAGAGAACAAAATGAACCCTTCACGTCCCTATCCCTCCCTCAGATCCCTCCATTGATTCCCTGTATCTTAGGCCTCAGTTTATGGGGATTTATTCGAAATATCCAACCTCAATTACACGTCATTTTCAGGGCCTGCGGTCCAGAGCTGTCGCTCTGCAAGGATGCAAAGCAGAAGTTGTTTTTTAAATATTTTTGTGGTGAAAGAGGCTGAGTCAGTATTTAAACAGAGACTCCCTCATGTCACGCAGCAATAACGTGAATATTCCAGTAACAGCCCACCAAACACCAATCTTTCCAAGACCTTGGAAAGCCCGACTTGCTTTCCTCCTCCTCTCAGCTCGCAGTTGTTTGTGGTGAGGGTTTTCCCGCCGCCCTGTGACATTTCTGGGGCTTTTGCCTGTGGGTGGGACAAGGGCGGAGATGGCGGTGGCCGCCCCCCTCAGGCCCCTCACCCCCTCACAGCTTTTCCCGCCCTTTTCCCCGTGACGATCGCAGCGGCGGGAAGCGCGCGAGGACCGCCTCCAGCAGCTGATTGGGCGACAGGCCGGTGCGTCTGCAGCGGATTGGACATAGAGCTGTCAATCAGCACCGGACCCCGCCCCGAGGTCGCTATAACAACGCGACGCTGAGGGGAGGGAGGGGAGGCCATGATGGCCCTGCAGGGGTAGAGGGGCCGGGGCCCCTTCGGAGCCGCCGTGATGTGGGGGCAGGAAGGTGAGATTCTGCCGTTTCTACACGGGGCAGGGAGGGAGGGAGGTGGGGCTAGGGCAGCCGGGGGAGTAAAAGGAGGTTCAGGAGGGAGTTGCCCGCTCCCTACAACTCCCTGACAGGAGGGTGCAGCCAAGTAGGGGTCGGGCTCTGCTCCCAGGGACAGGGACAGAACAAGAGGAAACAGCCTCAAGTTGTGCCAGAGAGTTAGACTGGATGTCGGGAAAATTCTTTCCCTAAAAGAGTTGTCCAGCCCTCGCACAGCTGCAGGGTTGGATGGAGTCTCCGTCCCTGGAGGGATTTCAAAGCCCCGTGGATGTGGCACTTGGGGACACCTGGGGTCTGTGGTGGCCCTGGCAGTGCTGGGGAACGGCTGGACTTGGTCTTGGAGGTCTTGTCCAGGATTCTGTAATTGTAAATCCCAAGGGTTTTGCTGAAAAGCTCCGAGTCCTGGAATTTGACAATTAGCAGCTGATTTCACAGGTGCGTATCAGCTTTCAGGGATGACACACCTCAATCTGTTTTTGTAAGGGACTATTTTTCCCTTTTTCTCTTCAAAGTTTAGTGGGGACCGGCACAGTCACAGGTGCTTTACACTGTGTAACTAACCGTGTAATTTTGTGTTGCAGGGTCCATCTCCAGGGCTTAATGTGGAGTCCTGGCTGCTCCGTAAAAAGACTCAGCCATGGTAAAACACCTTTGATCCTCCAGAAGTGCTGATAACATTTTTCTGTGGAAAAGGGTTAATATCCAAAAGGCTCCTTCCCACAGCTGCAGGACAGAACTGACCTGCCCAAATTCACTTCGTGTGCAAGTATAAACCTAATTCTGAATTTTAGCTTTTTTTTTTATTCTTGGCTGCAGGCTGTAAAATTTTCTACATAGCATATAAAGCCCGTGAGCATCTTTTATTTTGGGAAGATCAGCTACAGGCTGAATTCCTACCAGGAACCTGCAAGTGCTCACAAAATCCACCAGAGACCCTGGGCAAACAAGGAATGGGGCTCAGGTGACTGGCTGGCTGCAAAATCTGGCACAAGCTTGTCCCTATGAAGGGGGCACATTCCAGCATGTGAAGTATTCCACAAATTCTGTCCAATTAAGGTCTCTGAAAGAGGATTGTTGCCATCTCAAACATATGTCTGAGCTCAAGTAGTTTAATTCTGCAAATAATCTGCCATCAGCTGCAGTTTACACTCTTATTTTCTCTCTTTTTTGCTTCTGTAATGGAGGATCTGTGTGTTTTACACAGAAAATTTGATTATTTTTTTAAGTTTTTCTTTACTTGTTCATATTCTTTCACACCGTGGTCCTGGCTGATTCTGAGGACTGTGCCCTTTACTCTGTTCTCACACCTCAGAGCACAAATGTTTGTCTCTTTTGCACTGAGGAGTGCTGAGCTGAGCTGTGAAAGGAGCTTTTAGAAATTGTAACGTGGAAAATACGCTACGTACGTGGCTTGGATTTGTGTAACCAGCAGTGGGGGGAGAGCAGCTCCACCCCAGATCCATGGGAGCTGCAGGAGGGAGTCCTGCTTTCCTGGGTTAAGACCCAAGCAGGCACACAGGAATGGATGAACACAGACCAGGTTACTTCAGGATTGCATCCTCCTGTAGTAATTACAAAAACAGTCTGTGGAAGAGAATGTTTGACTTCCACTGTGCACAAACCCTTTTTAGCCAGATGGAAGCACAGGAGGACAGGGATCAGCTCAGTCTGGTGGCTTTAGAGGCTCTCACAGCCTGCAGAGCAAACAGGGACTGGGTGAAAGGTGTGTTAATGCTTGTGAATCCTCACATAAAATCACCACAAGGTACTGGGGTCTGGATGAGGGGTTCTGAGATAATTCTGTGAGCCAGGACTAAGATGGGACAAAACAACTGCTCTAGGATGTCTTGGAATCATGGAATGGTTTGGGCTGGAAGGACCTTACAGCTCATCTCGTTCCAACCACATTCCACTGCTCCAAGCCCCAATGTCCAGCCTGGCCTCGGACATTCCAGGGATCCAGGGGCAGCCCCAGCTGCTCTGGCAATTCCAGCCCAGCCAGGAATTCCCAATTCCCAATCTCCCATCCATGGCTGCCCTCTGGCAGTGGGAGCCATTCCCTGTGTCCTGTCCCTGCAGGCCTTGTCCCCAGTCCCTCTGCAGCTCTCCTGGAGCCCCTTTAGGGCCTGGCAGGGGCTCTCAGCTCTCTGTGGATCCTTCTCCAGGCTGAACACCCCCAGCTGTCTCAGTCTCTCAGCCTGGAGTCCTCTACCCAAAAGTGAGACAACACCCAAAACTGAGTGGGCTTGTGGTCGTTTTCTCTCTGCAGGCAGGCAAAACCAAAAAACCCAAGGGTGGCAAAGGCAAAAGCCCCAAAAAGCGTGGAAAGAAGGGTTTGAAAGGAGTGGATCTCTTCACCCCAGCCGCCATGCTCAACGCTTACTACATCTCTCACAACGCCGCTGCCTTCCTGGAGTTCCGGGGCTATCCCTGGCCTGGCTCTCTCAAAAAGAAGGGGAAGAAAAAGAAGTGAGAACCAAACTCCCTGGTGAACATTCTGCCGTGATTAAACCCGCCCTGACCTCTGCAGTGGTCAGCTCAAAAATATTTTTCTTGGTCGCTGCTGTGTCTGTACAACGACACTTTTATTGCAGCTCATGCGCAGTGACAAATGGCAGGGGACACTGTGCCATTGTCACTTCAGCCCTGGCCCTTCAGCCTGCGGGTGTGTGGAATGGAGCACTCTGCCTCAGCAGGGCTGTGCTGGGGCTGGATTCACCCGCCCTGCTGCCACTCCTCAGGGATGGGACGAGTCCCTGAGACCTCCTTGAGCTCGGGAAGGACTGACAGAGTCAGATGTGTGAGGAGAGGCTGAGGGAGCTGGGAAGGGGCTCAGCCTGGAGCAAAGGAGGCTCAGGGGGGCCCTTGTGGCTCTGCACAGCTCCTGCCAGGAGGGGACAGCTGGGGGGGTCGGGCTCTGCTCCCAGGGAACAGGGACAGGAGGAGAGGGAACGGCCTCAGGCTGGGCCAAGGCAGCCTCAGGGTGGGCAGCAGCAGGAATTTCCCCATGGAAAGGGGGTCAGGCCTTGGCAGGGGCTGCCCAGAGAGGTTTGGAGTGCCCATCCCTGGGGGTGGCCAAGGAAGGCCTGGATGTAGCACTCAGAGCTCTGGGCTGGGACAAGGTGGAGTCAGTCGTAGGTTGGACTGGATCATCTTGGAGGCCTTTTCCATCCCAAATGATCCTGGGAATGTGACTTAGGCCTTGTCAGGGGTTCTGCTACACCCAGCAGAGGTGATGATGACCCCCCACCCCAGGCTGTCACTCACTGTGACCATTCTCAGTCTGAATGTCCTGACTGGACATCACAAGCTCCGTGTCACGTTCAGAGCCCTTTTGCTGCGTTTCCTCCACGGGTGGTCAACACAGCCCTGGGGAAATCATGAAGCACCACGCTGGGAGGAGCTGTGCATCTCTCCCAGACCTTTCCACCCCTCTGACTTCCAGGTACCTTCCTGTTCCAGGTAACAGTCAATTATCATCAACCCAAGCCAATAAAGGCCTGGAAATCCTGGTGCTGTTTCTCCAGCCTGAAACATTCCCTCTCTGAGGAGGTTTTGACCAGGGAAAATCGTAATTGGTGGCGTTGCTTGTCAGCCAGCTGCCATTATTTCTGGCTTGCTGTAAACTCCACTGGGTTTGTTTCACTTGCGTGTGGTACAACCCACCCTAGGAAGCCAAGGGTAAAATTGGTGTTTGGGAAAAAAAAAATGTATATGAAGGGTTTATCTTAGAGCAATTTGGCTGCAGAGAAAAACAGCCATGTAGCCATTTTGGCTGTTACTATCTGTAGTAATATGACAATATGAAAGCATAAAAGTAACACTTAAGAAAATGTGATATAAGGAAAAGAAAGAGAGGGAAAGGATAAGAGGAGAAAGATCTCACCACCCACAGGTCTTGTCATGAGACTTGGTTGTTTCCATCTCAGTTTCTGTTGGTCCAACTGGTGGTCACAGAATGGATCCACCAGGGGATGAGGGGGAATCTCGAAGAAGTGGTGGGAGAAGTGCACAGAACACAAAATCTGAGTTTATCTTCACTCAGGCTCAGGTGGGAACTCCCAGGTGCCTCCCCAGGAGTGGGGAGTTTCACCCTGGATGATGGAATATTGTGGGTCATGGGACAATTTGGGACTCTGACACCTTCAAAGATGATGCAGCTGCCTTTTACATCAGCACAGTTCAGTCCACTGTGGCCCATTATGGCTGAGGTGAGCACCTGTGAATGTCCCGATATTCCAGGGCAGGGGAGTTATCCCTGAGTTCCCTTGAGCAGGGACAAAGAGCCTGTGCCCTATTCAGAGCTGGTAAAGGGTCTCTTATCAGTTTGTAGCCTGAGCTGGGCTGTGCTCCTTTGCACATGGTAACTTGCCCCCTGAATGGCTGAGCTGGCAGCATCAGTCTCTCTTCCAATACCCTTGTGGATCCATCTTTCTTCCCAGACCTGGGATAATTGGATGAAAGTACCACCTTTGTCTTATCCCAGGTTCAAAATCCACCATTGCCCTTAGCAGGGATGTTTGGGGAGGGGTGGCTCTGGTGGTCACAGATGGACAGCAGGTCCTTTGCAGTTTGCTACAGTGACCAAAATTATTGATGATGGATTGATTGATTGATGATTTTAGTAATGTCTAAGCCACGAAACACTTCAGTCTCTCACAACATGCCAAGGAAATAATCACAGGATGGAAAAACTCCGAGCTGGGAAAGATCACCGAGTCCAACCATCAAGCCAGCAGTAACCCGTGTCCTCAGGAGGGACACCCAGGCTGCTGGATTTCCTGTTTCCCTGCTCACTGGCTGCAGCTGGCCTGCTCTGATGACGCAGGGATGTGGTTTGCAGCACCACTTTGCTCTGAGCTGTGCACCTACGTCTCCTCCTCAGCCTTCTCGCGTTCTCGCTTCCCCACCACCCACCAGGAAGTCTCTGGTCACAGCAGCTCGCAGCTATTTCCTCCAGTCATCAGCCTTCTAAAGCCAGAGATCTCTTGCAACCTCTGAATTCAGCATCTCCAGCTAAGAAATTAATTAAAGAAACCAAAATATTAGATTTTTATATTATATATTTACCACGCAGGGCTTTTAGGGACAGATGTTTCTGAGCACTGAAGTAGAAACTGCTTAATGTGGTTAAGGATGGTTAAAAGTGAGCAAGGCCATTTTTACATCTGTAAACTACAATGGTCTCAAAACTCCAAGTTCCAGTATCCAAAATTTATATTGGAATATAAATTAAATAATAATTTACTGGAATATTTATTAAATAATAATATTGTTCTCTCTTTAACAAAAAATTCTGATTTCAGCATGGTGCTACTGGACACACCAGATGGTGACCAGTGAAGTGCAAAGGACAAAGACTCTGCTTTCCAGTGGATCTCAAAAGTTGCCATTCCCTTCTTTGACAGCCGATGAAAAAACCCTCCCAACAATCCCAAACTGATGAAATGAAACACTTTTTTTTTTTCCTTTTATCTTTCACCTGAATTTTGCTTGTAATTCCATCTCCCTGGTGGTTAATAAAGACCAAAAGATATCTCTAAAGAAAAGTTTGGACTTCAAATGGCTGGATTTGCTTCAAAGTGCTGCAGGCTGTGCAGTGACTTCTGTGGATGTGACAGGGTGCCAGCTGCAGCTACTCCTGCTTCATCCAACCTGTAAGAGTTTGGTTCTCAGGAGGGCTTTTCTGGGGTGCAGGATTTAGGCTGAGTTTATGATGAATAAATCCTGCTCTACCCAAATGCACAAAGAGTTTTCTGAGGGGAATCTGCAAGCTGGAGATGCCCTTTTTTATGGCACGGGGAACTTTGTGGTGTTGGTGTGTCAGGCCTTGCAGGGAGTTAAGTTTTTGTAGTGTTGGGGTTTCCTGTGCTCTGCTGCCACTGTTGGCTCACGTTTCCTGCAGGAAGTTGTGTACCAGAGCCCTGCTGTTAAAAATACAGGAGATGTTGGTGTGTGTGTGTGTTTGTGGGTGGGGAGAGTCACAGGGCTGTTCTGTGATGGGAGTGGTAGACATAAATATAAATTAAATATAAATTGAATATAAAATTATAAATATAAATAATTTAATAAAATATGTTATTCACCACATTTAGAATGAGGGTGTTTCAAGCTGCACGTGAGCAGCTTCCTGTCCTTTCCCTTCCCTCCAGGCAGCACTTCTGGATTGCTGGGTTTCTCCTTCCACATTATTTCACCTGAGGAAAAGCACAGTGGATCTTTGGATGTGTAAGAAAGGCTTGAGAAGGGGCAGGGATCCTTTTGTCCCCGCTCTCATTTGAAGAGCTGCCCTGGCTGTTACTTCCAGCTCCAGAGGAGATGGAGAGCTGAGGACTCTTTTCCTCATAAAAGCTATCTCCATAACAAAGAGGCTCCCATGGAGAATTTTTAAAGAAACACTTCCTTGCAAGAGGCTTTTTAAATGTTGGCATTAAATAGTGTCAGCAGAGGGAAATAAAATAAAGTTTTCAGGGATTAACTCCTCTCTCCTTCATTCATCTTTCATTGTCCTGGCCTGGTGCCATTTCAAGAACAAAAACCCTCAACTTTACTGTCTTTTTATAAGGCTCTTTTGCAAACTTTCTGTGTATTTTTTTTAATTACATGAGCTGTTTTTATCTCTCTTTTGCTTTTGTAACTGTCAAGCAGAGGAGCAGAAGGAATGACATTTTAGAGCTCACAGGAATGGCTGTTAGGCAGTACCAGGACACCTGCAGGTACAGAGGTGTCCCAGGTCGAACACTGGGATGGGTGTGTTACATCCAGCTGTGTCATCCACTGTGTCATTTTCCAGTGCTTTTCTGGGGGTATTCAGGGAATTCAGGAGTCCTCCTGCTTCTTTGGGTGTCCCCTTAGAGGAACCTTTTAGGGCCTTCCCACCTCAACAGCCTCAGACCATAAAAGAATCCTGGGAGAAAACACCTTGTTCCTTGATTTTTCTATTTTTTTTTTTTTTTTTTTTGTTTATGCTCCACATAACTTAGTTTAAAAAAATTTAATTACTTTAAAATAAAATAGAGGCCTTTAAAATTGCTGTGTTCCTTTTAGGTTATTTCCACATGATTTGAGGAGAAAAAATCAAAAGGAATTTTTTAGTTAAAGTCTGATACATTCACAACTAAGCTAAAGTAAAGCAAGTGTGAAATCTTTATGCAAAAAAAGTGTCAGCATTTGTCTTCGAGCTGTAACTGGCACCTAAAAAAAAAAGAGAGAAATGTGTAAGAAAAATGAGGGAAATATTGAATGGAACCCATGGCTGCAGTGGGTACCTGGGAATGGCCACAATCCTGTGCCATGAAGAGAACAATTTTCTCTTTGGTGGAAATTCTTGATGTCAATGTTCAAAAGTTCACCTGCATCTACTGCTGAATGTTGGAGTATTTTTAATAGCTGAAAACACAAGGATAGGCCAAGTGCTCCCACAATCCTACAGGAAATGCCAGCAGGGAGACAGCAGCACACGGAGAATGGAAGAAAACAAAAATGCTTAAAGCTGTTTAGTACAAGCCAAAAATTACATTGAACGTCAGAATTTCTTTTTCCTCTCTCTCTCTCAGGATGATTCAAGTGGGTCATGCAAATCTTGGGGGCACTTTTCCCACATCATTTAATAGGAAATGCCTGTTCTGTGAAGGATGGAGATAATCAGCCTGGAATAAGAGTTTTCTGTGCAGACTGAGATGTTCAATCAGAAGTTACACCACCGATGCTTGAGTTAAGGTGTATCAGTGAAGCAATTAAATCACAATAATTATTGCAATTGGGGTTTCCTGGCGGTCTCTCAGTGCTGACATGGCCAACACACCTGAAAGGGGCTTTAAATGTGAATTATCTCACCCTGCTTTGCACTTTTGTAGCACAGCTGTGGGTGCTGAGCTGGTCATGCTGGGATCTCCCTGGGGATAAAAAGGAGATGGGAAACAGGCACATGAAGTATGGCCACTTCCAAAAATCTGATGTTTCTTTGGCACATTTGTGCCAAAATGCTCATTCTTTAAGTTAAGGTGTTCCTGAAAAAAAATTAATTTGCTTTTTAAGACTTCTTTGATTTCTTTTAGGCTGAAAAAGAAGGTTAGTAGAATAAATCTGCCCCCATGTGCTCGTGTGATGGGCTGGATTGCTCCCACGGTGCATGACATGGCACTCTCTGTGTTGAAGGCATGGTGACAACAGTGACAACGGCTTGGATCACCAGGGGACAGCAGGAATGACCTGGCTCCTTTGGTATTTACACAAAACCTGGTCTAGGACACTTCCTAAGGGTTTCTTATGGCACTTCAAAGTGTTACAGAGCCAGGCTGACCTTGCTGGAGCTGTAACATTTCTGTCTGGAGGGAATTCCTGCTCTGTGACTTTGTTTGTGGTGGCTCTGTGAGTTTCCCATCCTGAGTTTGAGGTGTCTGTAGCATTTCTGTCTGGAGGGAATTTCTCCTCTGTGATGTTTGTTGTGAGTTTCTCATCCTGGGTTTGAGGTATCTGTAACATTTCTATCTGGAAGGAATTTCTCCTCTGGTGTTTGTTTGTCTGTGAGTTTCCCATCCTGAGTTTGAGGTATCTGTAACATTTCTATCTGGAGGGAATTTCTCCTCTGGTGTTTGTTTGTCTGTGAGTTTCCCATCCTGGGTTTGAGGTGCCCCTCACTAGACGTGCTTGGGGAGGAGCAACTGGGAATGCTTTGCTTGTATAAAATGGAATGATTTTCACCAGAGAAGGGCAGGGGCCTGCTGAGGATGGTGATTTCCTGTCTGTGGAGGTTGATTGGGTTGTCAGCTGATTTTATCAAGTCACTAAGGCAGGGAACACCCAGGGAAACAGGTGTCTTGGTTTTACTCCAGTTGTAACCATCGAGTTTGGCATGGGGTCCAACTCCTCCCAAGTGACACGGCCTGAGATGGGTCCTTGACAGCTTCTGTCACCTTTTGTTTTGGCTCCTGAGGTAGTTTATCAGGAAGAACTTCCTGAAATTAGGTACAATATTGGAGGGAGTACCTCATAATTACAGCTTGCCCTTTGGGAACTGTCCCAGGAGACAGTTTTCAGGGGTTTTTATATGGCTTTGTTTTGCAAACTTTCTGTATATTTTGACAGTTTCTGTATATATATGACAGATTTCTTCTTAGAAATCTGCACTTTTATCAATTCTTCATCCTTTTCCACTGTCTTCCTCACGTGCTGTGCACAGTTTCTGTTCCCATCACCAGAACAGCAGACAGCAGAGTAGGAAACACTTCCAGCTCTTACACTGGCAGCTGATATTTTGCTTTTCTTCCCTAGAACCACATCTGGGGTCTCTCAGAATGCTTCAGCAGGTCTTAAAAGTTCTCTTCTAGAAGCTTCCTCAGGAGAGGAGATGGAAGCAGGTGTCTGTGGGATTCACACTCTCACTGGGAGAGCCTCTGGAGATCTCCCGGTGTCCCTTGGTGTGTCCCAGGGTCCTCCAGCTCTCAGGTGGCTCCAGGACTGTTCCAATTCCCGTGGAATTCACGTGGCAGAGCTCTGCTAATCCTGAGCCCGCCTGGACCCACAGATCTCCCATGAAGTGAGTGTTGTTAAATCCCCGCTCCCCTAAAACCCCTCCCTTCAGCTCTTCAGGGTAACAAAGCACACTGCTTCCACCCTTTAATATTGTTACATGTTTTAAACCTGTAATTCTTGTTGCTTTCCTCCCTTCCCCACACTGCTGCCCTTTCATCAGCACAAGGTGACAATTAACACCTCGAACCTGCAGTTTTCCTTCCACATGTTGCTAAACCTGGACTCACGGGATCGATCTTCCCAAACCCAAATGTCTGCATCAATGCAGGGACTAGTTATCTTGGTTAACACAGCGAGAGCAGCTCACGATGGGGATTCCTCTGGTTAAATGTGTGCAGGATGGGATTCCTCTGGTTAAGTTAGGGCAGCCCTGGGTGTCTTGTTCAGGTACAAGAACATTATAAATCTCCGATTTATAGGATTTTGCTGAGAAAGCAAATTAAAATTCAGCGTGGCTGCATAAATGTAAGTTCCTCACAGGGGAAATCGGCATGGCCAAGGCTTAACCCTCAGGAATTTGGGCTAAAGGCCATAGAAAGGGGTGTGAGAAAAACTCTGTGACTCTGGTGTGTCGGATGTAAAACTGAGTGCGATATTCTCGGCGTCTGAAGGGACACCAGCCTGTGCCTCTGGGGCACCTCCGAGGACAAACCCGCGGTGCCTGCCAGGGGAGGAATTCCCGGAGCTTATCTCTGCTGCCCAGCGGGGAATTCACCCCGCCGCTCCCGCCGACAAATCCAGGGCAGGGCTGAGCACAGACCCGCCCGGCCACGGGGACAGCGCGACAAAACTCCCCCGGCCCTCGGGGCGCTCAGGGAATGTATGTCCCCAAGGAAAGCGGTCTGGGCACGGAGCTGGATCCCGCAGCGAGGGGGTGACAGCTCTGTCACTGCAGCGGCACGGCTTTGGGGAGCTCTGCGTGCCGCGTCTCTGCGAGGGGGCTGGTGGCAGCTGGCTCAAGGTGTCACCCTGGACTCCCAGGAGCCCTGCCAGCTCTGTCCCACTCTGCAGTTTAAAAGGGGAGTTGCAGAAAAATCAGTTTAAAACAGAAAAAAAAAAATTTTTTTTTCTTTAAATTGATTTTTTTCCCATATTTTTGGTGAGACAATCCAGTTTAAAGTGTAAATTCCTTGAAAATGCATTTTAAAATGGAATTTTTGAAAAAACCTGTTTAAAATTATTTTGGTGGGTTTTTTTTTCCTATTTTTTGTGAAAAAAAAATTAAAATGGATTTTTTCTTTCCTTGTTTTGGCGGGAAAATCCATTTTAAAGTGGAAATCGTGGGCAGAAGCCAGTTCAAAATGGAAATGTTTCCCTGGGTTTTTTTGGTAAAAAATACAGTTAAAAACAGAATTTAAAATCATTTTAATATTTTTTCTGAGATACAGTACAAAAGTAAAATTATCAGGTGCTCCAGCAGCCATCGGCAGGGAAATGAGCCACTTGAGTCAGGCAATGCTGATGTTAAAAACCAATTTTAAAAAAATCCTTCACGCTGTGTGGGGATGGGAGGGCATGGCCTTCTTGCCACCTCATTTCTCCCTCCTTCAGTCTGATTTTTGTCTCCTCATTAATTGTACATGAGATAGTCTGAGTTCCCTTCCCACCCAAACCATTCTGTGGTGAACTTGACCAAACTATATCTACATTTATATATACATATTATATTTGAAAATAAGAAAAGAAGCTGAAAGTATCTGTGGAGTGCCTGCAAATGGGGAGAACTTTAAGGATCTAAATTGGAGAGAGGGAATATCCAGATGAAAGACCAGAAATGTGCATTTGCAAAGCCCTGACAGGTGCTGGGGATGCTGCAGGAATCCAAAATCCCCCCAGCAGCAGCCCTCCAGAACAATTACAGATCTAGGGACTACAATCCCTAACAGAGCTTTCCACTACAGGAACCATCCCCGCATTCAGCCTTGGTTTTGGTCGGCCTCAGAGAAGCTGTGGAAGGCAGAGCCTGGCCAAGGCTGGGCTTAAACTTAAACCAAACCCACTGCACCAGCAAAATTCTCCCTGGATGTGGGAAAAACCATCCTGGCTCTTGATGAGCCGGGCAAGGACAGCTCAGTGCAGGTTCCTGAGCAACCCCTGCTGCAAGGACACGCTTTAAGGAAAGCAGTGGATGCCATTTGCTTTTCAGTCTGGAAAAGAGGGAGAGAAGGAAAAGGCCAAGGAGCTGCAGCTGTGCTCTCTCCCCTCCCATCTGTGAATGTTTGGAAAATGCTGTTTGTGGTCTCTCACAGTTGGTGGTTTTCACTTTTTTCAGGTTGTCCGAGAGGCTGCAAACTCCACATCCCTGGCAGTGTCCAAGGCCAGGCTGGAGGAATCTGGGATAATGGGAAGTGTCTCTGCCCATGGCAGGGGCTGGCACTGGATGATCCTCAAATTCCCTTCCAAGCAAGCCTCTTCCACGATTCTGGGATTTTCCTGGGATTTTCCTTCCACGATTCTGGGATTTTCCCTTCCCAAACCCAGGAATGGAGACATTCAAACCTTGGTGCTCATTGCTCCTCCCCAGGCTTTCCCTCAACTCTGAATTTGGCATTTCCTGAGCAGCCTCCAGCATTCCTATGGCTCCCTTCCTTCTGCTGCCCACATTTGCATTCCCAGCTATGTCTTTTCCCAACTTTTCCACGTGGGATTATGGCCCAGCATAGCCTGGATTTCCAGGAGAATCTGTGCTCAGTTTTCCAAAGAGAAAGGGTTGGTTTGCTCCCAGGGGGAAACTGCCTCTCTGGATCATCCATGAACATCCATGGTGTTCCCTTGCTCCTGACTGCCCTCTGCTCTTCACAGAGGTGGGGGGGAAAAAAAAGGAAATTTTCCTTTTTGTACTGTATCTTAGGAAAAAAAAAAAAATCTGGTTTTAACTGTATTTTTCCCACCAAAAAAATAAGGGAAACATTTCTATTTTGAAGTGGCTTTTTCCCACAATTTCCACTTTTAAATGGATTTTTTCACCCAAAGAAGGAAAGAAAAAAAAAATGTATCTATAAATATTTTTTTTTTTTAAAGAGACCACATGTGCCAGGATTTTGGACACTTTCACAATCCCATGTCTGGACCAGCCCATTCCAAACCCATCAGCAACACCTCGGAATCCTGTCACCCACCCCGCTCCCCGAGGCAGGAGCAGCTGCACCTGCAGCATTCCCCAGCCCTGCTTTGTCCAATCTGCTCCTAAAACCTCAAACTCGGGTGAACTGTCACACCCTGCCCCACATCCTGCGGGATTTTCCTGCTGCCTCACCTAAACCCACATTTCTCCTGCGGGGATCCCAGGATATGCGTGTGGGGTGATTAATTCAAAGCCCAGGGAATTTTCTGACCCACCAGAGCTGCAGCACAGAGCACGGAATAAACACAAATTATCTCTTAATGGAGGGACATCCCTGGAAATATTTTGCTTTCCAAGCTGCTCTCAAACAACTTCTGGGAACTCTTCTCGTGCCTGTCCCCATTGTGTTTTCCATGTTGTTCCTAAGGGAAAAAAAATCCAATAGCTTTAGGGAATCAGATACCAAGTTCCACCTCAAGACTCAAAACCTCCACAGATTTACACCCATTTTTATTATTCCCCTCAGCTCCTTTCCCCTCTGTTTTAAATCCTCCTTTATTTTTCAGCTCCCTAAAGCATGGAATTGTTTCTATTGGCCTTTAATATCATTAAATCCCACCGACAGTCCACTGAGGTGAATTGTGAATTCCACATAAAACAAAAACAATTTGTATTTTTAACTGGGTTTTTCCACAGAAAGTGAGGAAAAATAAGTTCTAAAATGGATTTTCCCACAAAAATGGGGAAAAATGTAAATTTTAAACCTGGTTTTCCTGTACTGTATCTTAAAAAAAATTTAAAAAATCTGTTTTAAACTGTATTTTCCCCACCAAAATATAAGGGAAACATTTCTGTTTTGAACTGGCTTTTTCCCACAATTTCCACTTCAAAAATGGATTTTCCCGCCAAAACAACGAAAGAAAAAAATCTATTCTAAATATTAATTTTTTTTCACAAAAAAGTAGCAAAAAACTCTCACCAAGACTATTTTAGACAGATTTTTTTTCAAAATGTCCATTTTAAAAGGCATTTTCCAGGAATTTACACTTTAAACTGGGTTTTCTCACCAAAAATATGGCGGAAAAAAATCAATTTGAAACTGATTTTTTCGCAACTCCCATTTTGAACTGGATTTTTGCACCAAAAATATGTCCAAAAAAATTATCAAATTTAAACGGATTTTTTCGCAACTTTCATTTTAAATTGGGCTTTCTCACCAAAAAATATAGCAAAAAAAAAAAATCAATTTGAAACTGATTTTTTCGCAACTCCCATTTTGAANCGCGGCCGCAGACATTGGCGGGGCTTTTGCTTCGCCCTTTTTCCTGGTGTTCTCGGAGCCCCTTCTTTCCTGCTTTTGGCCTCACCACCTTTTTCTTTTTTTCCCCATTATCTCTCCTTTTTCCCCCCCTT
>VWZV01000022.1:80504-108891 GCA_013397155.1 Irena cyanogastra
GACAGATTTTTTTTCAAAATGTCCATTTTAAAAGGCATTTTCCAGGAATTTACACTTTAAACTGGGTTTTCTCACCAAAAATATGGCGGAAAAAAATCAATTTGAAACTGATTTTTTCGCAACTCCCATTTTGAACTGGATTTTTGCACCAAAAATATGTCAAAAAAAAAAGTGTTTTAAACCGCTTTTCCCGGGATTTCCACGCTAAACCTGCTTTTAGCAGCGGTCCCGCTCTGCCGAGGCCCCGCGTCCCTCAGCGCCCCTGAGGCGGGAACGGCCGCGACCTTCCCAACATGGCGCAGGCCCCGCGCCCCCTGCGCGCCCTCCCCAACATGGCGCCCCCGCCCGACCTCCCGCCTATGGCCGCCCCCGCCGCCCTCGCCCTCCCCAAGATGGCGGCGGCGCGGCGCTATGACGCCATACGTCCCGCTCCCCNTCTTTTTTTTCCCTTCACCCCTACTTATTTTTTTCCTCCATACCCTCTTTTTTTCTCCTTCACCCCCATTTTTTCCCTTTCATCTCCCCTTTTCCCTCATAATCAATTTGGCTGTAAAAGGCCTCAGAGTTAAATGAGTCCAACCTTGATGAAGTTCCTCTTCATGCCTCCCCTTTTTTTCCCCCCTTCATCTTTGGTTTTTTTTCCCCTTCACCTCCTATTTTTTTCCCCAGAATCACAGAACCAATTAGGTTGGAAAAGACCTCTGAGCTCACTGATGAAATTCCCCTTCATTCTCCCTTTACCCCCTTTTTTTTTTTCTGTCATCCCTCTTTTTTCCCCTTTTACCCCCCTTTATTTTTCTTTACATTTGGTACCTGTATAATTTTCCTCCCTCTGTACAGGAGGTTGGGAGCGAGTTGAAACGTGTTAATCACTCACCTGCCCTCCATTTAATGGACCCAAAAAAGGGGTGTAAATTACCTGTAAAAAAGGGATGTAACTGGCTGTGTATTAAAATACCCAAAAAAGGGCTCTAAAACATCTGGCTCAGGACAGACCTGGCTGTGACTGAGGTGCTCAGGCCCTTTTTAGTGTAAATAATAATTAAGGGACAGAAATAACTCAGCTCAAGACTCTTCCTACATTTGAGGTTACCAAGTCTAAGCTTTCTTGCAGCTATAGATGATTTTCGTGGCGTGGGGAGATGTTTTCTCTGTTCAAGTTTGGGAACTCTGCTTTGTGTTTGTGTTATTTTTTCTCTTTCACTGAACTGTTATTTCCAGAATTTGGGGTTTTTAATCCCTTAGGCCGGGCCTGGCTGCTGTGGTTTTGTTTCTGAGCCTTGCTGGTCTCTGAGCACAGTTTTAGACCCTCTTCCCACCTCCGGAGAGGATTCCCAGGGTGAGCTCATGTTCATGCTCACTTGAGCCTTTCTCCTTCATCCACATCACAATTCCTCCTTCCCAAGCCCCCTCACAGTGAACTTTCCATTCCCAAATATTGAGGAAATGAGTGAGAGAGTTGTTAGTCTTTTTAATTGAAATTTTCATGCTGGTGGTAAAACTGGGAGCAATGATTTTATTTTTTTTTCTGTCAAGGGTGAAAGAGGAAGTGCATCATGATGATGATGATGGTACCTGTGGAAAGCTGAGGATTCTAGCAGCTGATTTTTCAGGGTTTTATCTCGCCCATCCATGCCTGGAAATGTCCAAGGCTGGGTTGGATGGGGCTTGGAGCACCCTGGGATGGTGGGAAGTGGCAGGGGGTGGAGTGGGATGGGATTTTTGATCCCTTCCAACCCAGACCATTCCATGATTGCACAAAGTGCAGTGTTCATTTAAATCCTCTCATCTTCCTCTAGTTTCTTCCTGGGTTTGGTGTTCTGCAGAGGGTCTCAGTTGGTTTTTATGGAGTTTTACTGCATCCTGGTTGTTTTTCATGAGCCTTTTTTAGGATTTAGGAAATGTGTGGTCTGACAGAGGTGACTTGGCCAGGACAGCAAACACCCCATTCCAGAAGTTAAATTAAACCATCCTGGAAAACCCAGCTGCACCAGTGAGAATCCTTGGTGTGGACTGGAGGCTGCACCTCTGTTTCCATCAGGAAAATGGCAAATCTGGGGGATTGAGCTCAGGGAAGTGGTGGAATCCCCATCCCTGGAACTGTTCAGAACCCTGTGGATGTGCACCCGAGGCTGTGGGTTGGTGGTGAACGTGGCAGGGCTGAGGTGATGGTTGAACTCGATGCTCTCAGAGCTTTCCCAGCCTCACCAGCTCCATGATTCCGTGAGTGAAGGCCACTGTGCTCCTGAGGGAGCTTGGTGGGGTTTTTCCTGCCAGGTAATTGTCTGGAATTCCCTGGACAGAAGCCCCATGCCTGGTCAGCTGCTCTGATGTCCACCTGCAGCCCACAGGTGCCTTGGCGTGAGGGATTCTTCCCATGCTGGGATTTCATCACTTTTCTGTCTCTCATGAGCCTGGATCACCTTTTTTCAGCCTTAAACCAGGCAATTTAACTTCAGGCCTGGAATATTTCAGCCCTGGGAGCCCCAGGAGAGTGGAGGAGCCCAGACTGGGAGCACTGGGACACTCCTGGTGTCCATGTCCCTTCTAGGCTGGTCGTGTCCAACCTCTGCCATGTGCATGCACAAGCTCTGGGAGTATTTCCGTTGCTTTTCCAAAGGAGGGAGATTTCCATGCAGTTTCTCTCTCTCAGAGGGTTTGGGAATTACTATTTTTTATGCATTACCCTTCTCTGATCTGGGAAAGTGTTTTCCAGGAAGGCAGCAGGGCACAGTGAGCTCTGCTGTGCTCCTGAATCCCTTTTACCAAGAAAACTTAATCCAGACTTCTCTATGTAAGAACATTTTGTGCTGTCAGTAGGAGTGGTGGGGTTGTGTTGATGATTTTCAGTGCAGGGAGTTCTGTGAAATTCAGCCTTGGACTTTATCTTCCTTAGGCTGCTTCTGAAGTTGGTCTGTGGGAAAAAAAAAAAAAGCAACACAGTTCAGATATTTTGTGTTACCCGTTGCCCAGTGCCCAAGATACATAATTATTTTAAATCACTTTTTTTGGGGGTTTTAAAATAACTTCTGCTGCACAGTGGGGATTTTACTTGTACTGTTGAGTGCCCTACTACCCTCTGGGGGAAGAGCCTTTTCCAAAATCTGGCCTAAACCCCCTGACACAGCTCCAGCCATTCCCTTGGATGAAGTGGCACCCTGTCCCTGTCTGTGTTTAAAGGGAATCCGTCCTCTTGGGGTTTGGAATTCAGCTTTTTGTTAGGTCATTTTAATGCTTTCCCACCGTTGGGTGCAGTTCCACGCCCCTGCCCTGATCCGTTTGTCACTTATTTTAGTGATAAAATTTGTGTGTCTGCTCTCATGAATCTCTTCATCAGCTCCTTGTGCCTGTGAATCCAAACCAGGTAAACAAATCCTGGCAAAACCCCTCCGGTTTCCAAATATTGCAAACTGTGGAACTGGGAACATCATTGGTGTCTTTTACTTCAAACTAAAACTCCCACCAGGAGCCCTCACCACTTCCCACCCTAAAGGCTGCAGTGGAGTGTGAGAGAGGTTTTAAGGTGCAGAGCTGTGCAAGGCTTTGTGCCAGGGCTGGAGGAACCTCTCACCTGTCCAGGCTAAGCCTGCACCATCCAGGACCTCCCAGCTTTGGGGAATTTGAATTTGTTCTGTGCCCTGTCCAGGCTAAGCCTGCACCATCCAGGACCTCCCAGCTTTGGGGAATTTGAATTTGTTCTGTGCCCTGTCCAGGCTAAGCCTGCACCATCCAGGACCTCCCAGCTTTGGGGAATTTGAATTTGTTCTGTGCCCTGTCCAGGCTAAGCCTGCACCATCCAGGACCTGCCAGATTGGGGAATTCGGATTTGTTCTGTGCCCACTGCAGCAATTGCAGTGGGGTTCAATATTTGTGTCTTCCCCAGTTCTGGTCCTTCTACTTCTGTTTTTTTTTTTCCCAAAAACTGGTGGGGCTGATCAGTTGCCAGGTGGACAGTCCCACTGGGAGGGCTGGCTGGGGTTTGTCCAATTTCTGGGAAACCTCAGAGCCTGTTATCCTCTGGGAATATCCCAGCTGCAGCCAGGAGCTGTCCCTGCGTTCACCAGGACCGTGAGAGGGTGCCCAGGTTTTTGGAGCTCAGGCTGCATTCCAGTTTTTTGGGAAGGACTCTGAGGCTGCTCTGGCCTTGTTGTGGGTGAGTTGCTTGCCAGGCTCTGAGGAGGAATCCAAGCAGGAGTCCAAGAGGGAATCCCTTGCACTGCCAGATGGAGCCGGGGAGCTGCAGGCTGTGCTTGGTGGAGCTCCCAGCTTGTCCTCATCCACGCTGACATTTTGATGTCAATGAAATTCCATCTTGGTTTTTTCCTCCTGGAAGAAAAAAAAGATGTGGCTGTACAAAAGCCATCAGGATGCTGTGGATGGCAGGTGGATTCCATCTCAGCAGGATTGGGAATTCCAGCATCTCCTTCCCTTCCTGTTTTCCACCCTTTCTCAGGGACTGCGCTGCTTTTGCTAGGAAGTGGAGCCTGGTTTTGTGCTGGAGGATGGAAGCAGGAGTCTCCTTGGTTTAGAGCATTATTTCTGTTGTTATTTTTGTTTGGCAGATGTGTGAATTGCTGTTTACGTGCTGCCTGTGGTGCCTATAAATAATAAATAGCTTGCTCAGATCCTGCAGCAACTCTGAGGGAAACTCAACTTTTTCAGCCCTACAAAATTCACCTGACCTCTAATACAGAAGGGAGAGCCCATGAAAGTATATTTTCACTCACAGACCACGTTTGCTTGTAATCAAGGAAGCCAATCCAGAAGTAACTGAGTCCCTCCCACTGTTCATTACATAACCATCTAATTAAAGGAATCAAACAGGGATGACTTGGAAAACTTCATACTCTGGGTCAAAAATACTTGCAAAACCACAGCCCAGGAGTGCCCATGTTTTATTTATGCTGAGGAATGCTGTGTAAATGAAGAAGTTTATTCTTGGTGTCAGCCATTAGAGTCTCCTGCTGCTTCTGCAGCCACTTCCTTGGGCACCAGGAAAATCCCTTAACTCCTGAGTTCCCTTTGGAAGGGACTTCAGTGGTGCTGCTTCCTTCCCTCTCTAGAAGGAGCTGGTGGATTCTGAGTTATTCTTGTGGCTGTTTTGGGTTGAAAGTTGAGATATTTTCAGGCTTGTGAATTCTGTATCATGAGCATTCCCATGGATTTAGGGGTAAATCGGTGAATTTGGTCCCTTGCTCCAGGAGGAAACGGTGAATTTCCCTGGGAATGGTTGGAATACTTCAGCCCTGATAAGCAGAAGCATATGTAGATGGAGGTGGTGGTGGAGAGACGTGAAAGACATCTGAGGAACAAAATGGAGCAGCAAATAAAAATCAACGGTCCGTTTTCAGCGGATGGGACGTGGGGTTGTTGCAGGAGCTGTGAAAGCCTGGAATTCCCACAGGATTTGCATACCTTGCTCAAAGCAGGGAGAGCACAGAGTTAGGGTGGGTCAGGGCTGGAATTCCAGGATGGGTCAGGGCTGGAATGCCAGGATGGCTCAGTTCTGGGTGTTCTCTGTGGTCTGCAGAGTCCCGGGGACCGAGGGGACACAGAGAGCGCCCGGCCTGTTCAACAGGCTCTGTCAGTGTGGAGAGGGAAATGAGGGATCAGCATTTAAACCCAGCTTGGAGGTGCTTTAGACCTGAAAGACTGGCAGGCAAATCTCTCTGGTGTAGTTGGGCTGGAAATGCAATTTTTTTCCATCCAGAAAACGCAGATTTTGATGTGAGGCTGCAAGTGTGACATGGGTTTTTCTCATGTACCCGCTGTGTTGTTTGCACAGGGTCAATTTCCCTTTTCAGGGTTGTGGAGTCATCGTGGAATTGTGGAATGGTTTGGGCTGGAAGGACCTTAAAGCTCCTCCATGCAGGGACACCTCCCACTGTCCCAGGCTGCTCCAGCCCCAATGTCCAGCCTGGCCTTGGACATTCCAGGGATCCAGGGGCAGCCCCAGCTGCTCTGGCAATTCCAGCCCAGCCAGGAATTCCCAATTCCCAATCTCCCATCCATGGCTGCCCTCTGGCAGTGGGAGCCATTCCCTGTGTCCTGTCCCTCTGTCCCTTGTCCTCAGTCCCTCTGCAGCTCTCCTGGAGCCCCTTCAGGCCCTGCAATGTGCTGGAAGCTCTCCCTGGAGCCTTCTCCTCTCCAGGTGAACATTCCCAGCTCTCCCAGCCTGGATCCCTGGGAATTGAGGGGCTCCAGCCCTGGAGCAGCTCCGGGGCCTCCTCTGGATTTGGTCCAGCAGCTCCAGGCCCTTATGCTCATTAGTTCCCAGTGGATTTTCTGGGGAGTTTTTCCTCCTCAAGCGCATATTTTGCAGGGCAGCCAAGCAGACAGGTTCTTGAACCACTTGAACTTTGAGGAAAGGTGGCCAGGCTGCCATTTTGGGTGGAAGTTTGATAATTAAATGTGGTTAGGACTGAACTGGCTGTGCTGATCTTGTCGAGTTAATGCCATGTGAGGACCAAGTCCTTAAGGTGATCCGTCATAATTTTGGCACCACAATAGAAAAAAGGCACAAAGGTATTAGTGTCCAAAGGAGGGACACAAGGGTGAGGAAAGGGCTGGAGGAGCAGCTGAGGGGACTTGGTTTGTCCAGCCTGGAGGAGAAGAGGCTGAGGGGAGACTCCCTGGGGGCTGCGGCTTCTGTGGAGGGGCAGCTCTGGTCCCTGCTCTGTGTGACCAGGGACAGGTCCGAGGAAATGGAATTAAAGGGTGTCAGGGGAGGGTCAGGTTGGAGATCAGGGAAGGGTTCTTTCCCGGGGGTTCTGGCACTGCCCAGGCTCCCCAGGGAATGGGCACAGCCCGAGGCTGCCCGAGCTCCAGGAGCCTTTGGACAGCACTCTCAGGGCCAGAGTGGGATTGCTGGGGTGTCTGTGCAGGGCTAGGAGTTGGATTGATGATCCTGTGGATCCTTTCCAGATGAGGATGTTCCCAGAGGGAGCCAAGGCTGGACAGAGCCCATCCACGCTGGACATGGGGTGATCCTTCCAACCCCAGAGCCACAGCACCTCTGTCCCCACCCTCTTGCTCAAACCCTTCTGTGTCACCCACTGCCATTCTCTCTTCTTGTGGTAGTCCAGCATAACCACTAATCCTCTCTCTCCATAAAAGAGGATTAAAACTGGGAACATTTGCACCTTACAGCAGCCAGCGAGGGCTGTGCTCTGTCTTTCCCAGCAGTAATCCCAGTTCCCCCTGTGCTGAGCCAGGAATGCTTCAGCCAGCACCAAGCAGCAGGCTGTGCTTATTGGGTTAGGAATTCTTAAAAGAGCACTTTTGCCTGTTAATTAAAAAAGCTGAATTGACTAAAGATGAGTAACCCCCTTCACGCTGTTAGATCGACTCCTGGGTTCTGCAGGTCTGAGGAAAATAGGTTAAAATTGGGATTTCTGTGTGGCTCTTTGAATAAATGCAGGAGTGTGTAAGGTGACAAAGTATTACCTCAGAGAATGGCATCTATCATCTCCTGGTTCCTAAACTTGGGGCAGACCACACATCCTGCAGAAAGATTTTAGGGAAAAGGTGCTACTGGTAAGGAGGAGTCACCCCAAATGCTTCCTGTGGAACCTGCAGAGCCTGGGCAGGCACGGGAATGCTAAATGAGAATTCCAGCCAGTGGTTCACAGTGCTGGGCTGCAGTTTCACTTCCAGTTTTGGGTTACACTCGGCTGGCACAGGCTGGGCCGTGGTGGTGCCCTTCCCGTGGGTTTCCAATGCAAAATGTGCCTTTTTTCTTTTTCTTGGGGTCTTCCTGGGGAAGGCTGATTCCACTGGGATATTATTTCTTGGTGCCAAAGCTTGAGAAGAGTCTTCAAGAGGAATCCACCTCATCCTTGTGTTTACCCTGTGGCTTCCTGCTGGTGTTTGGTGCTAAATAGATGAAATTTAGCTGCAAAATAGATGAAATTTAGCTGCAAGAAGGACCATTGCCAATCACATTGTCGGTGATGTGTCCTATCACGTGGACAGCTCTCAGCAGCAAGCAGGAGGTATTATCCTAATAAATACCTGTGAAATCCTGTTTGTTTCTCTTGCAGACCTGCCACACGGTGAAGTTTTTCCTGCAGGGGGATTTCTTTGCTCTTTGATGTGAGATTGTGACAAAGAGAGCGCGTTAATAGAAGGAATTTTGGTTTTATTTGCTAGAATCCATTTGGTTTCAGGGCCGGGAGCGATGGGGTTTTTTTTGTTCCCCATGCTAATTAAAGGGATCATTTTACTAATGTTATGCCACAGGAGGACGCTGTGGAACGAGAGCTGGTTCCTGCTGTTGCTTGAGTCACCATGGCTGTGCCAGCCACGTAAATAAGATGTTCACTTCAATCTTGATGGGAAGGGAATAAGCTGGAGTGTCTTATCTTGCTTTGTGCCTGGTGTCAGTTGTGCTGCTGGCAGGAGCCAGTGTCTCCAGTCCTGGAAAGTCTTTCCCATCCAAAACCCAGCTTCCAGAGGGGCAGCTGCTCCACCAGAAAAAAAAAAAAAAGCTGTTTTTAATCAGGTTGAGGTGTAGGCCTCAAAATTCTCCCCATGAACAAGGGAGCTTTTTTTTTTCCCATGGAAAATGGGATTTTGGTATTTAAATGTGCATTTTCAATGAGTTGGGGTGATAAGTGAGATATTAATCAAGCTTATCCTGGTGAATGGTGTTGTTTGCTTAGCAAACCCACAGGGGTGATTCCCTCTGGTCACAGTTTTATACAGGAGTGGTGTCAAATTCACCCTAAATAGGAATTAATGAACGATATTTACCCAGTGAGAGATGCCAATGCAACGTGGAAATCACAGAAAGAGCTGCATGTCTGTGACCGGGAGTCTGGAATCGCCTGCTGGGGACACCTGAACATCCTCTTGCTGCTGTCCCCGTGGAGAAAAGACCAGGAGAAGGTCTGGGACTGGCTCAGTGGCTGAGTGATGGGAGTGGGGGCTTTTCCCTGGGCTTTCCCAGGAGCTGTGCCGTTGGAACTGGCTGGCACAGAGCTCCTGGCAGCCCTGATTTCCCCTGGAAGTGGTTTATTCACCAGCACTGTCAGGAAATGCTGGCAGGGAGCTCCACGCCCTGCCTGGGAGCTGGAGGAGGTGCCAGCTTGGCCCAGATGGAGGAGAAGCAGAGCCAGGACAACACCAGGATTGGCCATTTCTCCTTTTTAAAGGCTGCCCTCTAATCCTGCCCTCAGCTGGAGCAGCTGCTCTAACTCAGGCCATCCCAGAACCACCAAACCCAGCTCGTTTCTAGCCATTCTCATCGGAGGGAAGACACAAATCTCTCGAGACTAATGAGGTTTGATGGACACCTCTGATCTCAGTCACAGCTCCCGGTGAAAATCGTGGAATCCCATCCCTGGATTTGTGTTTGCTCCCAGATGAGGTTGGCTCTCTGTGGCTGTGGTATCAGAAATCTGCGGGTGATAAAGCAGGACGTGCCCGCTCTCCTGAAAAACTGCATGGAGGGTCTTGTGCCAGAACAGGAAAAGCAGGACTGGACAGTTTCAAAGGTATAATTCCACTCAAACAGGACTTGATTTTATTAGTTAATGGCTAGCGATTGATTTCTTGCTAAGATCAGTTTTCACTTATGAATTATCCCAGGCTGCCTCTGCAGGGAAATTGGAGTTTATCGAGACACGCAGCTGGAAGTTTGGAGCAGCTTTTTAAATAACACATTCCTGAGCACTAAGTGCAGAGGAAGTGCTTTTTAATCTGATTGAATCCACCGAGTGTGACCCAGTTGAAAAATCTCCTTCACATCACATCAACCCAGCTCATCAAAGGTACTTTTGATCCCTCTCCGTCACGAGCTGCCAGCGGTGCCGATGGTGCTGCGGCAGGGAGGAGGAGGAGGAGCTGCAGCCACAAACAGTTGGGAGATGTTAAAATAAATGGAAATGGAGTCTTCCTTACTCTCCTGGGAGTGAGGGAGCAGCTGGGAAGTGCTGGGTGCCCCTTGGTGAGCTGGGAGCTGGGGCTGCTCCAGCCTTGCTCCGTGGCTCGTGGAGATGAAGCAGCATTTAGTGAGGAGTCACCACAGCTCCCTCCCAGCGAGGGGAAGGGGAACAGCAAACAGTGGCCAGAACCTGATTGAGAGGATGGTTTCCTCCGGAGGTGCATGGGAGGGTGAACATGGAGAAGGACCACGTGTGGATCACAGGGGCTCTGCAGCTGCCTCCCCGAGCAGAAGTGCCAGTGTGATGTTGTTTAATGCAGAGAAAACGACATTTATTTATGGCAGAGGCTTGAATCCATTAAACTCCAGATGCTTGTCAGCTTCACAGAAGAGCAGAAGAAAGGCAGGAGGTGTTGCAGGTTTTCTGGGAAACACCCGGAGCAGGATTTCCCTGAGGAGTGGGACCAGCTTGAATAATGAACCAGATTTTCTCTTTCTTTTTCGAGGTTCCAGACAAAGTGCTCCATGCTGAGTTCCTGTGTGGAGCAGGGTTGTCAGTAAGGAATTGGTGCTGACTGCGGTGCAGAGATCAAACAGAAAATTATTTGGGAAAGGAAAACCAGGAGTGCTTTCATTCCTTTGAAAGAAACGAGGAAACAAACCAGAGGCATTATTCCTGAGAGTGTAGGATTGACCCTCTCAAATAAGTCCTTTAAATGACTTAATTTAAAAAAGCAAAGCAAATTAAACCAAAACAAATTTAAAACCCCGGGAGCATCTGATGTCCCCTGAGCTGACTGAGCAACCACAGCATCGACTTCTCTTCCTTTCTCCCTACTTTTGCTGGGTACCAGGCATGATTTTGGGGAAAATGATGTGAAAAGCCTTAATCTCCAAGAGTGTTGCAGCCACGAGGCCCCAGCTGTGTCCTGCTCTGTGTGTTTGGGTGGGTCCATCACCAGGGATGGGTTTAGTGGTGGCCTTGGCAGTGCAGGGGGACAGCAGCTGGAGCTGATGGTCCTGAGGGCTTTTCCAACCTGAACTATTCCATGATTCCACCTTTTCAGTGGTTCAGAGCCTTTGGAGAGGGGCAGCCTTTCTCCTGATCTCATCCTTGGGAAGAGGAGAAGGTGCAGGAGCTGAGCAGCCTGAAATGAGAGCAGGGACAGTCCCCTGGCCTCGTTAGTGTGTCTGTTAAACTAACTGGGGATGCTGATCACTTGTAAAGAGGATTCTGAGCTTTCAGAAGGTGTTTTCCTCAGTCCTCTCTCTTTCCTCCCCTGTAATTTCCAGCTCCTCGCAGAGAAGGCAGAGCTGCTGCTTCAGCTGGGGACATCCATCCCATAATGTTCATTGCTGGGATGGGATTTCCTTCTTCCCAAAACCTTTGGCTGGGGAAGGTTGTGCACCCTCAGCGGGCTGTGTGAGAGCTGATCTCTCCGTTTGCCATGGGGGATTTGCTAATTCCTGCATTTTAGTTATAGAATTTCAGTTTTAGTTATGAAATGTCGTATTTGTTTTCATGCTGGTACAGAGTGCAGGGGAACTTTTCCCGTTTGGTTTTCCACCCAGAATGGCTCACTCTGGATATGGAAATATGAAGGCTGAATTCTGGCAATCAGGGTAACTAGCAAAGAAGCAAGTTTTGTAAGAACATCAAATTGATTGATCAATTTGAACACACGATCCTTGTATTTGCTGCTTTGGATGCCATTGGTTGTTCCCAGCCTGTTTCAGAGTGGTGGAATCATGGATGGGTTGGGTTGGAAGAGACCTTAAAGCCCATCCAGTGCTGTCCCCTGCTTTGGGACACCTTCACTGTCCCAGGCTGCTCCAGCCCCAGTGTCCAGCCTGGCCTCGGGCACTGCCAGGGATCCAGGGGCAGCCACAGCTGCTCTGGGCAGCAGGGAAGAATTTCTTCCTTTTGTCTGATCTAAATCTACCCAATTTCCCTTAAAACTTTGCCCCTGCATTCCCCGAGGTCCCTTTCGTGGTTGGATCCTAGGAGGGATCCTCTCAAGCATGCTCATGAGAGGGCAGAGCAAGCAGGTCTCTCAAAATCTCCATAGAATTCCTATTTTGCTTCCTTTCAAAATTATTTAAACCACCAAAGAAGTGAGACCCAGCGATTCTTTCATTTATTGCTGATCTGAGCAGGGTTTCAAATTAATGAGGTGTGGGCTGAGCTGGTAAAAATGGCACCATGATTTAACACTGCAGAGGATAAATGCTCATCTCCAGGTCCAGTCCCTCTCAGCCCTGTCTCCTGCAGCATCTGAAGCAAAACCTCTTCCCTGGGATAAAGGTTTAAAATAATTCCAGGCCCTGCCTGTGTAAGGGAGTTTTTCCATTGTGCTGCTGTTCCTCATGATTTTTTCTGGTGTGGAGTTTTTATTTTGGACTCAGTTTTAAGCACCCATTAACCTGGATGGTGATGGTAGAGGATGGTGTGTGGGGAGTTTTTATGGGTTATGACTTGTTACAATCACACCACAGAGACTTTCATTTCAATCCACATGAGTTTAAATGTGGAATTTATGGGGTTTATGACCAGTTCCTGTTGTTTTCAGGTGGTTTGAGTGATGCAGCTCTGCTGTTTCCTCCTGCTTCTGGTGTTCCTCCAGTGTCCTCCACGGTGTCAACACCACTGGTCAGGGCTGACAGGACATCAGAGGAACCCCTGACACACTCGTGAGGCAGCTGCACTGTGTGATGAGAGAGACTTTATCCTCATGTTTTTTATAAACACTTAAAATGACTTTAAAACTACTTCTGGCTGTCATCCAAGCCTTCTGGACTAAGCCACAGCTACCAGGAAATGTCTTTGCAGCCACCACTGTGTCATGAGGCTTTCCCTCCTCCTGAACAGCTCTGGTTTCGGGAGAAAAACAGGGATCAGCGTTCCCTCTCTGGAGTGGTGAATGCTCATCTCTAAAGCTAACCAGGAGCAGCTTTCCTTCCATCCCTGTGCCCAGATCCCTGCTGAAATCCAACCCCACCCTTGGGATGTGTCACAGGGTGACACCTTCACCTGCCAGTCAAGGTGTTGGCCCACAAAGCCTGGCTTGTGTCCTTTGGGAACAATTTGAATGTGGGAATGGCTTCCCAAGGTTTCAGTGTTTGTGGCACCAGGTGTAGGTTGCCTTTGAGTGGAAGGTTTTGTTCCTGTGGTTTCATCTGTTGTCTTGGGGTCTTGTCTCCTGATGGACTTAAAAGTCACTGTGCTCTGTCATATTCTCATCACATTTTTCCATGGATTTTTACAATTTTAATAGAAATATCTAACACTGCATTGCTCCAGTAACAAGAGCAGCAATGTCCTCTTTCAGGAAAAGCTTGGTGTCTTGGGAAATGTGTAAAGCTGGTCCGTAAGGATTTACTTGAAATATTTTTCCCATCCATTTTTCTGTGGTGATGGCAGTGTGAGTTTCGTGGAAGGAGGTTAGGGCTGGTTGTTTCTCCAGCAGAAATTTTCAGTTTGTCTCAATGTACCTCAACATCTCAGTCCCTTCCTCACTGGCACTGTTTAACTCCTGCTATTTTTGGGTGGTTCTAATATTACAACCAAGTTGTAAACAGGGTTGGACAACAGCAACATCGGACTCCAGCAGCTTTTTTAGGGAGGATTGGGAGTCTGAAGCTGGTTTGGCTTTAGCTGTAGTCTCAGTAGGTTTGTGACAGTCTCACAACAACAATTGTGCTGTCCCTCAGGCTGGGATGTTCCAGCCTTTCCCCAGCACTGCCAATCCCACCACCAGCCATGTCCCCAGGGTCTGTAAAATCCCTTCAGGGATGGGGGCTCCAGCACTTCCCTGTTCCACTGACAACCCCTTTGGAGAAGAAATGTTCCCTAAAATCTCATCTAAACTCCCTAGCACGACTTGAACCCTTTTCCTCTTGTCCTGTGGCTTGGGAAAAGAGACTGACCCCCACCTGGCTGCAACCTGCTTTTTGTTTGGTGAAAGTAACCCTCTTGACAAAATGGTTTTGTCAGTGTCTCACTGACCCCTCCGTGGCATTCTGTGATCTGGTGGCACTCAGGAGCTGTAATTCCATCGCTGTACTTACAAGGCCAGAATAATTTTTGTTTATTTTCTCATTCCCTGCAGCTGGTCACCTCTTCCTGCTCTTTGCCCTGAGCAGGAGCTGATTCCCTTTGGGGAATCTCCTTTTGAGGGTTGAGGTTCTAATTCTCCTGTTTGAAAATATCTTAGGGATGTGCCTTTTCTTTTCCACAAATGTACAGCAGGCACAGGCTGAAAATATCCCTGCACCTCCCGTCCTGGCCCTTCTGCCCAGATCTGTGTTCCCAGTGTGTGGTCAGGGCCCTGCTGACTCTGTGAGCTGCTGCTTTGCTCAGTGCTTTACCACTGGACATGGAAATAAATCAGCTTTCTGTGATTTTTGT
Source organism: Irena cyanogastra (assembly GCA_013397155.1). Classification (NCBI taxonomy): domain Eukaryota; kingdom Metazoa; phylum Chordata; class Aves; order Passeriformes; family Irenidae; genus Irena; species Irena cyanogastra. The sequence continues at coordinate 94,799 of VWZV01000022.1, forward strand.
GCTTGGGTTGTGATGGCTTTGCCTCTTTCTGCACTCTGAGTCCAGGTCTGGGCCCCTCCTGACCAGAAAGATCTGGAGGGGATGGAGAGTGTCCAGGGCAGGGAATGGAGCTGGGAGGGGGCTGGAGCAGCTGAGGGAGCTGGGAAGGGGCTGAGCCTGGAGCAAAGGAGGCTCAGGGGGCCCTTGTGGCTCTGCACAGCTCCTGCCAGGAGGGGACAGCCGGGGGGGTCGGGCTCTGCTCCCAGGGAACAGGGACAGGAGGAGAGGGAACGGCCTCAGGCTGGGCCAGGGGAGCTCAGGGTGGGCAGCAGCAGGAATTTCCCCATGGAAAAGGGGTCAGGCCTTGGCAGGGGCTGCCCAGGGAGGTTTGGAGTGCCCATCCCTGGGGGTGGCCAAGGAATTCCAGCATGTGGCACTCAGAGCTCTGGGCTGGGGAGCAGGCATAGGTTGGACTCAATGATCCTGGAGGTCTTTTCCATCCTCAGTGATTCTGGGATTCTGTACTGGCATCCTTGTTTGTGTCCTGAGCTACTGAGGTCAGAGGAGACTTTGTGTCACCCTCAGGCCTCTTCCCTGGAAGCTGGAACCTGACTTGGCAAAACTAAGTCCCAGCTTTGACCCTTCAACGTGCGGGTGAGGGACAATCCCAGGGCTGCAGGGTCCTTGGGGACCTTGCCTCCAGCAGAGCCAATGGTGTCTGGCTGCCGTGCTCTGTTTGGCAGGGTGGATTTTTCCAAACTCTTTAACCTGAAGTTCCTCTCCTGCCTGCTGGCAGAGTTCTTTCCCTCTTGTAGCCACCCACTGTCCCCGGCGGAGGTGATCTCTGTCAGCTTTTTGTCACAGCTTTTTGTCCCCTTCTGCCAGTGACTCTTGATGGAAGAACACGGAGTGACCCAGGCAGAGCACATGGCTACCATCGAGGCTCACGCCGTGGCCCAGCAGGTGCAGCAGGTGCACGTGGCCACCTACACGGAGCACAGCATGCTGAGCGCCGACGAGGACTCGCCCTCCTCGCCCGAGGACACCTCCTACGACGACTCCGACATCCTCAACTCCACCGCTGCCGACGAGGTCACCGCTCACCTGGCGGCTGCAGGTGAGGCCAGGGGGCTGCTCCTCCCCCACCACCACCATCATCATCACTGTGAAAAACGCCAGTCACTTGGTGTAAAATTTTAGAAGTTTAATAATAGCAACAATAGTAATGAAAGTAGTAATAAATAATAAGGAAAATGAGGAGAATAAGAGACAATGAAACAGAGAATTACGGCATTCCCCACCAGGCACACCTTGCTAACAAAGGATTACCCCTTAAAAGCAATAGCCTGCTGCATATTCATATAGCTCATACATGATTCAAACATTCTTTTCAAACTAGGGTGTTTCTGCTCAATTTTAGCTCCCCCCCCATCTCATAAATCAGCCTTCTTGGTTCCTCAGAGTCTGAGCTTTCCCCATAAGGAGGCAATAATTCTTCTCTGGGATCTTGGTGTCTGTTGCTGTTGTCTCTGTCCAGTGTGAAGAATTTCTTGATTGTCTTTTCTATTCCTTGAGCTAGTTACAAAAATTACCTTACATCACACAGTTTCTATTTCAATATTATGCTATAGCCTAAAAACTATATTTACCACACTTCTTAAAAAGAATAGTACAGCACTACTTAAAGAGATTAATACAGCAGAACTTTCCAACATAACACATACAATATTCATTTTAATATTTGCAGAGAGCCAATCATAAAATATGCATTTTTCACAATCGTCATCATCATCACCACCTCCTGGTGATGCCTTGGACTGGCTGCCTGTTGGAACCCTGGGTGCTGAGAATTTTAGATTTTCTGTGCTGACAGACACTAACTCCCTGTAGAGAAGGCTTCCAAAATTGAATGATAGAACTGAGATTATGAGTGTGTAGTTTAATTAAAAGTAATATCACATAGTAGAAAAACTAGAGTTTAAAGATTTAGAATATAGTAATATATATAAAACAAAAGTTTTATTAAAATATATATAGTATATATATATATATATATAGTAATATATATAAAATGAAAGTTTTAAGGCAGAAGCTAGTCCTCCTTCTTTATCTTCTTCATGAGTTTAGGTAGTATTGTGTAATTAAATAAAAAAATCCCCATTGTAGAGCACAAGCCATTAGGTTAAAAGTGAAAATAATGTAAGTGTCATTTCTTAATTAGACAGTTTATCCTTAAAAAGCCTTGTAGACAGAGAAATACATCTCCATTTTTAACTTGTTAGAACAAAGTACTACAGAACTCACAGTTTGTGAGACTGTAACGTAAATAAGAACTAACAAAAATCTGAGTCCAAACAAGAAATACTGTCTCTCAGGATTTAACCCTGACCTTAACAAAAAAAAACACCAAAAAAATATCAACAGCTACCTAAAACAGAGGTTAGACAAAATGAGGAGAGTAAAAGTGGGTGTTTATTGAAGGCCTTCAACAGATACACCTTGGGCAGTCAGAAGCCTCCCAGGGACTACACCCAGGATGGACAATGGTCAGGAGTTTTTCAGACAATTATCAGTTTGGTTCATTTACATATTAGGGGTTAATCCTCCAATTATGGCTTCAGGTAATGAAGTCATTTACTCCAAGTTTCCTCTCACAATTTTTACATCTCTGGGGGCTAAGACAGTGAGGTGCCCTTGAGTTTCAGGCCTAGAGAGGAAAGGTTTTGTCTAAATAAAATGGGAGAACAACAGCTGACAGGCTGAGTTTTAGAGTTACACACTAAAGCAGTACAGGATCTGAAAAATAGAAAAGCTAAATCCTAAAGCATCACTGGTCACCCCCAGGAATATTCCCCAGGAAGTTCTCCCTGCCTTCTCCACAAGCTCTGCTGGCCATTTGCATCCTGCATCATGTCTGTGTGCATCACAGAGGAGCTGGGAATTGCTGGTTTATACGAAGGTCCCTGCTAAAATGCTGCCTCAAGTAACGAAATAAATATACCAAATATGTCAAAAAGCAAAAATGATTTCAGGCCCCACATAAACAAGAGCAGAAAATAACCCAGGAGCGTGGCGCAGCCTTGCTGAGTCTGAGTCTGAGTCTCACATGTTCGCCTCTCCCAGGGAGATCCAAGGAGATCCCGGCGTGTCTGGGCTGGGAAAGCACTTCAGAATCACAGATTCCTCCCAGTGGAGCCAGATGGCCTGCAGCCTGGCCTTCTAGTGGGTCTGCATTAGCAGGAAAATGGGGTGATAATTAAGCACTGAGTCTGGCCTGACTCTGTATCAGACTTTAGACCAAACCTGTGAGGTCCCACCACCCCCTGGGCATCCCATGCCTCTTGCTTATGAATTCTCCAGCCTCCCATCCTGCAGGATTTTTTTTCTTTCCCCTTCCATTCTAGCACACAGGATTTTCAGGGCTGGGTGGTCTTCAGAAGACTCTGGTAGGACACTGCTGGGAACTCTGGATGTTACATTTCTTTCCCATTAGAGCAGGTCCTTAATCCCTCAGGAAAGACTCCTGATGCTGTGGTTGAGGTGTCCAAGCAGGATTTGTGGAGCTGTACCTGATTTCCTCTTCCCAGCCACCAGGATCTCCACAGTTATTCAAAGTCTTGGGACTTTTTCAGTATGTTTGGAACATGAAACAGAGAATTCTGTGAGTGTAAGGAAAACTTTAGGCTGAAATATGTGACTCTCACCCAGGGCTGAGCTGGGATTTGCCAGCCTGGGGAATGGAGCTGCACCTGTACTGCTGGAGAGCAGAGTCAGGGAGGGATTTGTGTCACTTGGCTCTGCTGGGGACACCCCGGGCACCCATTCCTGGCTGGGGGGCACAGTGACAATGTCCCTCCCGAGCTGCTGGTGCTGACTGACCTCTGTGCTTTCCTGTCCAGGCCCTGTGGGGATGGCAGCAGCTGCTGCTGTGGCGACGGGGAAGAAACGGAAGCGACCTCACGTGTTCGAGTCCAACCCCTCCATCCGCAAGAGGCAGCAGACACGTTTGCTCAGGTGAGCACTCACCTGCCCCTGCCACCTCGGGCTCCTCCAGCCAGCTCTGGTGGCCTGTGTGGTCACACCAAGTGCTGCCCAGAAGTCACCCAGCCCGGGGGTTTTTCTGGGAGTGCCTTTCTGGAACCCCAGAGTTGTGTTTTAGTTTGCATTAAAGGGTTAAATCGCAGCTCTGCTCGTCGATGAAGTGGTTTTATGATCACCAGGAATGACACTCTGGTGGATCCATTGTTTTAACCCCAACTGGTCACCAGTCAAGTCTGTCACAGTGACAGTGCAAGGTACCCATAGTGGCTGTAGCAGAATTTGAAGCTCCATCCATATCCCAGCTCTGCAAAGGATTTATCTGCCTCACAAAAAAAGTCTTTTCTGCTTGATCAAACCATTCTGGGAATAAATTCAGTGTGTGTATATCCAAATTTCCTTTGCCATTGGACAAACCCCACAGTGAAGGGGTTTAGAGCACAGTTTTAGGAATAATAATCCAGGGGAGATTCCTGCTTGAGCTGAAACACTTTTTTTTGGCTTTAGAAACTTCCTGTGGAGACACCAGAGCTCTCCAGGTGTTGCATTCCAGGTGCTCTGAGGCTGTTTGCCCAGCTGATGGCCCCCGAGCCACACCAGAGCCAAGGGGACTGCGCAGCCCTGAGATGCCGCCTGAAATTCCATGCTCTGGAAACATTTGTGAATGTTGGCTGCTACTGTTCCCTAGCTTTTGGAACAAAGTAATTCTTGCTTTTTATGCTGCTGGGGATCTCATGGGGCCTTTAATGTTAAACTCTTGGGCAGAGTTACTGCTAAATAGTAATCTTTGGGAGAGAGCTCCCTGCCTTTTACAGCTCCAGTCTGGTTTTTGCTCCTTCCTCCAACTCAGCCCGGTTTATTGCAGTGTTCCTGAAGAACAAATCATTTTCTCCCTTGAAATATGAACAATATATTTTTAAAGGAACTGCTCAGTGAAGGAATTTTTTCTTCGCCTTTTACGCAACTGCTTCATTTTACTACGTTAAGATGATGACAAAACATCATTTTTTTCCCACTCTGACCAGTTGAACACATGCTTGTGCTTGATTTTCACCCCGCTGGGAATCAAGTGGTAATTTCAAACCCCTGACTGTGGGATCTGTGTGTACCTGGTGGTGCTTTTTGGCAACTGCAGGTTCTGAAATGGCCAAGACAGAGGCTGAGCTGTCACCTCACAGAGTGCTCAGGTTTTCTGACGAAATCACTGCTTCTCTCTTGCTTTTGGAGTTTCTGCCACCATTTCTGACTCTTGCACTGTTTAAAAGGGAATAAGAGGCAGAAAATATCCAGTGGGACATTTCAGTTCTGAAGGGAGTTGCTGATGGGGCAGGTGTTGGGACACCTGGGTTTCCTGTGCTGAGCTGTTGCAACATTTCCAGTTCTTGCCTATCCTGTAGCTTGAATTCCTACAGATCTGGCTTGAGCAGGACTTTGGTGCTGGAGAATTGCACTGCTATGATCTGGATGTAAAACAACCTCTGTCTGCAGGCTTCTTTTGATGAATCATTCAAGTGCTTCAGCAAAACACAAGTTTTGTGTTGCTCAGACAGAGTGGAAGTGCAGACTTGCTGCCCCAGCTTTGCTGCTCTGGTGATTTCTCTTTTACATCAGTGAGAAAGAGAGGGGAGAATAATTGACATTTGAGCTGCTGGGTGACTGCAGGGAGCACAGCAGGCCTGTGGAACAGAGGAATGAACTCAATATGTGGCCAAGCTGAGCAGCTGGGGCTCCGTTTCTCACCTGCTTTGTGAGAGGGAGCTGGCAGCCAGAGGGGCTGTGTTTCTGTAGGGCTTTCAGCTGATGCCATTCCCTGCTTTTCCCCTGCTCCAGGAAGCTGCGGGCCACGCTGGATGAGTACACCACCAGAGTGGGGCAGCAGGCCATCGTCCTGTGCATCTCACCCTCCAAACCCAACCCTGTCTTCAAAGTGTTCGGTGCTGCACCCTTGGAGAACGTGGTAGGTGTCCCTGGGAAAGTGAGGAAAGAAATTCCTCGCCTTCTCTGCAGGTTTCGTTCTGCTCAGGGCAGCCTTGGAAGCCTGGCAGGGATCTGAAGGTCATGTTAAGAGCCCTGGGTAACAGAGTTTAGGTTTTATGGAATATAGTGCTGGTCCTGGTTGAGTCAATGATTTCAGAGATCTTTTCCAGCCTTTCCTGTGATTCCCTGGCATGAGGGCAGCACTGAGGTCCTCTCTTCTCTGCAAGAATGGCTGCCTGGCACATCTCACCAGGAGGGAATATCCTGGATTAAAGATCAGAGAGAACAGGTCATGATCACAGAATCCCAGAATCCCTGAGGCTGGAAAAGACCTCCAGGATCACTAAGTCCAAGCTGTGACCAGTCCCCACTTTGTCCCCAGCCCAGAGCCCTGAGTGCCACATCCTGGAATTCCTTGGCCACCCCCAGGGATGGGCACTCCAAACCTCCCTGGGCAGCCCCTGCCAAGGCCTGACCCCCTTTCCATGGGGAAATTCCTGCTGCTGTCCACCCTGAGGCTGCCCTGGCCCAGCCTGAGGCCGTTCCCTCTCCTCCTGTCCCTGTTCCCTGGGAGCAGAGCCCGACCCCCCCGGCTGTCCCCTCCTGGCAGGAGCTGTGCAGAGCCACAAGGGCCCCCCTGAGCCTCCTTTGCTCCAGACTAAACAACCCCAAACAACGACATGTTTAAGTTCAGCTCTGCTGTCAGTTCCTGCCCCTTGTTGCAGACCCTGCCCAGGACAAGTTCTGCCTTCAGAACCTTTCCTTTCATCCCACAAATTCTTCCCTTGCCGGTGTTGCTTCAAGTTTCATCAGCAGCTCTTTGGCGGGGCCGAGTCCCGGGGGCTGCTGCCTGTTTCCTGCCAGCTGTGCCACTGTTTGCTCCTCCTGCTCCTCTCCTGGTGCTGCTCCCCTTGTTTACCTGAGCCTAACAACTCCCCACAGGTACGCAAGTACAAGAGCACCATCCTGGAAGACCTGGAGTCGGCGCTGGCCGAGCACGCCCCGGCCCCTCAGGAGGTGAACTCGGAGCTGCCGCCCCTCACCATCGACGGCATCCCCGTCTCCGTGGACAAGATGACCCAGGTGAGCAGCCACCCGTGGCAGAGGCAGGGGAGGGCAGGGGTGTTTGGCATCTTGCATTCACAGCCTGTTGTTTTGTGTGTGTGGCTGCGCCTCCAGGTGACGGCTCTGCTCTCCTCTTGTCCCTGGGGCTGGGACAGCTCAGGTCGTGCTTGGATGTGGAGCTTTGTTAGTGGTGCTGGTTTTCTCTGCTGGTGAGGAGAGCTCAGGCTGCTGGGAGCGTTCCCTCTGGAGCTGGTTTTGGCACCTCTCAGAGGGTGGGAACAGGGAAAATGTTTGTTCCGCGCTTTGCCACAATCTTAGGTTGGGAAGGTCACTCGTGGACACCTTTACCTTTCTGTGTCCTGTAGTTCGTGCTCTCCTCTGTTTCTTGCTGTGCATTGGAGCAGAGGGGAGTTTGCCAAAGGTTTAACCCCAGATCAGACCCTGAGTGAGATATTTTTGTTGGAGCTTTGTTAGTGGTGCTGATTTTCTTTGTAAAAAAAAAAAAATGCTGATGAGAAGAGCTCAGGCTGCTGGGAGCGTTCCCTCTGGAGCTGGTTTTGGCACCTCTCAGAAAGTGGGAACAGGGAAAATGTTTTTTCTATGCTTTGCCACAATCTTAGGTACTGAGGTTGGGAAAGTCACTTGTGAACACCTTTCTGTGTCCTGTAGTTCGTTCTCTCCTCTGTTTCTTGCTGGAGCAGAGGAGAGTTTGCCAAAAGTTTAACCCCAGATCAGACCCTGAAGTGATATTTTTGTTGGAGACAGGGAATTATCTGCCCTGGGCGTATGGGTGATTCCCTTTCTGTCCAGGTCCAGCCCCTTGCTGACCTCACTGCTGGGAGAAAGTGAAGGGAGCTCTCCAGGGAAGCTTCATCTGGAGGGAAATCTCCTTCCCAGGGATGCAGGACCTGAATTCAGGTCCTGCAGGAGGCCCTGGGTACACCCAGTCTGAGGCACCACAACCAGTTTTAATTCTGAAAGGCAATTTTTTTTCCAAGGGAGTAGCAGGATGGAAAGGACAGCACACAAAGAGGAGTCAGAGCAGGGCAAGGATGTGCAGATTTTTCTGTGCTCTGCAGAGGCCACACCCTGCTCAAAACACCACTTCTATTTCTTGGTGGAATCAGACAAGCTCACACTCATAATAAAATTTTATTAACCTTACTGTGCTTTGGCTGGTAGAGATAATTTTCCTAATCCCTGATAAATAAAATAAAAATTATTTCTTGGATTTTTAAACTCCTGTGAAAGGCACCACGTGCAGGAGCTGCTCCTGGGCAGCTTTTGTTGTGTACCAGGAACAGTTCCCCGTGGAAATGTTTTTCTCCTCCTTGTCCTGCAGGGCCTCTGCTGAGCCAGCCCCAAGTGCTGATGCAGAACCTCTTCTCTAAATCCTCTCCTGCTGCTCTGTGGCAGAACAAGAAGGATCTTTTCAGGAATGGCCCTCATGGTTCCAGCCCAGCGAGGAAGCTCAGAAGAGCTTTGTGGAGAGGTTTCTCCTGAGCTGTGCACAGAGCTGCCATCATTTACTGTGGGAATCTTGATTCCCAGAGCTCCCAGTATAATTATTTGTATTTTCTAGTAAAATATCAGCTTTTTTTGGCTAAGTTGCACAAAACCCTATGGAAAACTGGAACAAAAAGAAATGTAAATATAATTAGGGTGGCAGGGACTGGGAAAATGAGGCCTCTGCTTTCAGCAGGTGCCAGCAGGCAGGTGTAGAGGTGTCATCAGTGAGGAGGTGAAAATAATTCTGCTTTTAATTGCTCTGCTTCCCCAGTGGTCTGGAGGGACATAAAGCCTTTATTTGCCTCGTCAAAGATGTTTCTCTAACCTTGGGAATGGAGAGTTTCACCCACCTGGGCTGGGCAGGAAAACCTGTGTTGCAGTGGGATTTTCAGCCTTCACAGAGGGGGGTCTTGGTGTTTCCTGGACTTTGGTGACAGCTGAGTTTGCCCCTCAACTTGTCTCAGCTGCTCGTTGATGTGATCGAGGAGTGAAATTGGGTAATCTGAGCTTAACCAAGTTGAGGTCAGTGCTTCAGTCAGCTCTCCCTGTTTTATGAGCAGGTGATTTGTCCTTTAATCTGACTTTTTTTAAGCCCCCGTGATTTATAACCTGCCTGCAGGAGACAGTGAAAGTTTTTCTGGCTCCTACAAGCCAGAAAAAACTTCAGAAAGTTTTTCCAAGATCGTCATGGTGCCCGTTCACCCCGAGAGCTGCATTCCTGCTCTCCCAGCTGGCCCTTGGCACGTGCCAGGGGGAGAATCCTTGCTGGAATCAGCTCCCACACAGCTGAGCGAGAGCCTGGGTGCTTTCATGGTTTTCCAGCTCTGGGAGGTGCAGCAGGGATGGATTCAGGGATGAGTGTTCACTCCCAGCTCCTGTGCAGCTGCTTTTTTTCCCTCTCCCTCTCCCAGGTGCAGCCGAGCTCCTGCATGGACTTTGCTTTTCCCAGAGCTCCCGAGGCTGGGCTGTGAGGCTGTGTAGAAAATTCCCAGCCACAGGTTTTGCTCTGTTCTAGAACCCACTTTCCTTGTTGTTTCCAGCTCTGGAGAGCAGTTGCAGTACAGCTGGCTGTGCTTTGGGCTGTTGCATTTGGGACTGGGAGAGCTCAGTACCATTAATTCTCGAATTTAATGTTAGAAGTGAAAACACTGAGCCTGTGAGAAAGGGTGGCAAAGGAACATTTCTCACAGTTTCTCCCAAATCCTCCATCCTGGGGGTTACCTGAGCCCTTCCCAAGGTGCCAAGGGCACAAACTGGAATGATTGTTTTTTTCCAAGGGCACAAACTGGAATGATTGTTTTTTTCCAAGGGCACAAACTGGAATGTGCCACTGGATTTTTTTCAGCAGATGTTTGATGGTTGGGTGGCTCCTGCAGGTGAATGTTCCCACCTGTGCCCTGGGGGATGTGGCATTACCTGTGGCAGAGCCCAGCCTCGTTAGGGCACTAATTAGCCAAGTCCTGTCTCCTGCCAGTGCTGCTGATTGTCTCCCCCTGGATTAAAGACAAACCCTCCTTAACAAGTAGCTGGAGCAGTAATTGATGCAGCTGGAAACAGGAGCAGTGCAGGGAGCTGCTTTTAACTCTTTTGGCACCAGGCAAGTTCTTGGAGTCCTAAATGCTGAAAATTTTAAACTTTCTGTACTAACAAACTCCAACCCCCAAAAGAACACTGCATTTAACTTAAAGCCATAAATAAACCTTCCAAAATTAATTAATAACACTAAAATTACAAGTGTGTAATTAGTTAAAAGTGTGTAATATCACAAAGTAAAAAACTTAAAGTTTAGAGTTTTAAAATATAATATATAAAAAACAAAACAGAACTTTTAAACCAAAAACTAATACTTCTTCTTTACCTTCTTTTTCCTTCTTCTTCAGAAGTTTAAATAGTATTTTATAATTAAACAAAAAAATCCACTTTACAAACTTCAAATAATTAAGTTAAAAATAAAAATAATTTAAGTATAATTTCTTAATTAGTTTAACCTTAAAAAAACCTTATACAAAAAAATAGTTAGCCATTTTGTAACTTATTAATAGAATACTATAAAATTCACAACTTGTAATATAAATAAAAATAATATACATCTAAACCTAAACAAAAAATACAATCTCTAACACTTCAATCCCAAAAGCAAAAAAAAAAAAACCAAAAACCAACAGCAACTAAAAAAAAAAAATAAACCTTGCTGGTACCAGGTTTATTTGAATGAATTATTGGGCAGAGTTACTGCTAAATAATAATCCTGGGAGTGAACTCCCTGCCTTTCACAGCTCCATTCTGGTTTTCCCTCCTTCCCCCAGCTCAGCCCTGTTTATTGCAGAGTTTCTGAAGAACAGATTCTTTTATTTCTTGGACTATGAACAGTGTACTTTTAAAGAAAGTGCTCTGTGAAGGAATTATTTCTTCTCCCTCACCAGGCTTCACCCAGGGGAGCTGGGCGTGTCAGGGTGAGCGCTGGCCCTGCAGGGCAGGTGGGTCCCAGGCAGGCTGGGAGAAGCTGCTTTGGTGCCTGTCCTGTGTGTGAGGTGGGACAGGCAGCCTGAAATGGGCTCAGGGACAGCTTGGACAGCTTGGAGCCAATGGATGCAACACCCAGAGCCTGTCCAGAGAGGGGAACGGAGCTGGAGCGCAAGGAGGAGGGTCTGGAGAGCAGCTGAGGGAGCTGGGAAGGGGCTGAGCCTGGAGCAAAGGAGGCTCAGGGGGGACCTTGTGGCTCTGCACAGCTCCTGCCAGGAGGGGACAGCCGGGGGGGTCGGGCTCTGCTCCCAGGGACAGGGACAGGAGGAGAGGGAACGGCCTCAGGCTGGGCCAGGGCAGGTTTAGATTGGATTTTAGGGAAAATTCCTTCCTGGAAAGGGCTGTCCAGCCTTGGCACAGGGGTGGAGTCCCCATCCCTGGGGGGATTTCAGAGCCCTGGGGATGTGGCACTTGGGGACACGGGTGACCTTGGCAGTGCTGGGCATGGTTGGATTCCATCCTAGAAAGTTTTTCCCACCCCAAAGACTCCCTGGCTCCAGCAATCCCATCCCAGCAGGGAAGGGAGCTGGCTAAAGCCATTGCCAGTGGGATTTGTGTGCCATGGCTGGGGGAGGCTGAGCCAGGCTCTGGGTGCCCAGGGCTGATTCCAGCTGGGAATTCCGTGCTCTGGAGCAGCTCAGCATTCTCTGATCCCAGTTTTGATCCTGGTTTTGGCCTCCAGCTGTGCCAGGGGAGGTTTGGGTGGATTTTAGGGAACATTTCTCCATGGAAAGGCTGTCAGGGACTGGAACTGCCCAGGGCAGGGGTGGAGTCCCCATCCCTGCAAGGATTTCAAAGCCATGGGGGTGTGGCACTTAAGGACATGGTCAGTGGTGGCCTTGGCAGTGCTGGGGAACTTAAAGGTCTTTTCCAACCAAAATGACTCCATAGTTCTATGAAATAATTTACTCTAAAAGCTCTGAAAGGATGCAGGGAGCTTCTCCTAAATGCAGTTTTTAAATTCTAAATGTGGTTTCCTCTGACATAAGGAGAGCTCTCCATGTCCTGCTCTGCTCTGCAGCTGAACCAGCCTTTTCCTGGTGCTCCAAGGAGTCCCTGGTACAAAACCCTGTGTGAGTTATTTATTTATTTTGGCAGGACAGGGCTGGGGAAGTGTGAGGTCATGGTTTCCACATTTCAGCAGTCACTGAAGCTCCATCCCCTCGCAGCATCTCTGTAAATGACACATCAGCTCATGCCTGAGTTCCTGCCCTCTGTAGGGACATTGAGTGTGGGATTTTTAATGGGTTATTGTGATTTTTTTTTTCCCATTTCAGGTTGGCTTGTTCTCTTCCTGGTAGTGTGTGAGTTGTGAAGTGTCAATGCAATGGCTGTGCCTTGGTGTTGTAATTTTATATTTGCTGATTGAATTTTGTTTCTTCTCTTCCACCTGCTGCCAAGCTGAGAAGATGGCAAAGTATTGTCCACCTTCCTTGGGCTTTCAGGCCTCTTCCAGCTGATGGCTCCAACAAGATGGAAGTTGAACACAATAATTCTGTACAACGCACCTCAAAACTACCAGGGATGTGAACTCCTAAACACCTCTCAACCTTTTGCTTGTTCCAGGCACAGCTGAGAGCCTTCATCCCCGAGATGCTGAAGTATTCCACGGGTCGTGGGAAGCCAGGCTGGGGCAAGGAGAGCTGCAAGCCCATCTGGTGGCCCGAGGACATTCCGTGGGCCAACGTCCGCAGCGACGTCCGCACGGAGGAACAGAAGCAGCGGGTGGGTGTCTCCCTGCCTGCCTCCAAAGGGAGCACAGGGGCTGCAGGCTGGTTTTTGGCACTGGTTTTTGCCTTGAGGGACAGAAGAAAGAATCTGTGTGATGGCCTCCTGAAGGAGGGAAGGGATGCTGTCCTGTTCAGAGCAGCAGGGAGCTTGGTGCTTGAAAGGGAAGAGTCATGGATGTGCAGCGGAGCCAGGAAAAATGAGAGAACTGGGTGGAAAAGTCTTGAGTAAAGTTTCTACCAACCTGTCACAGAGATAATCAAAGGAAGCCACCGTGGTGGGGAGGCAGCAGGACCTGTGCAGGCTGGGTCAGGGCTGCTTGGGTGGGGAGGCTGGAAATGGTGCTGTGGCAGCGTTTTGGTGCTTTCCCAAATCACCGTGGTTTTCTGCTGGGAGTCACAGAATGGTCTGGGTTGCAAAGGCTCTTTTAAAAGTCCTCTCATCCAACCCCTGCACTGAGCAGGGACATCTTCACTGGATCAGGTGGCTCTCCAGGGTGATTCCTTGGGGAAAGGAGGGGATGAGCAGAGGCTGATAAATATTGGGATTGTTGTTTGCGAGTGGCTGCAAACCGCCCTACAAACCCCAGCGAGGACAAACGCGCGCATCCCAGCGCCGTGCTGGCTCAGAACACTTTCCTGGGCTGACTGTCCCCTGTCCCTCCCTGCTGGCAGGTGTCCTGGACCCAGGCCCTGCGGACCATCGTCAAGAACTGCTACAAGCAGCACGGGCGCGAGGACCTGCTCTACGCCTTCGAGGACCAGCAGACCCCGCAGACCACGACCACGCACAGCATCGCCCACCTGGTGCCCTCCCAGACCGTGGTACAAACCTTCAGCAATCCCGACGGCACCGTGTCCCTCATCCAGGTGAGAGGAACCCCCTGGGTTTTCCAGTTCCAGCACAATTTCCAATTCCTGCCTCAGGGAGGTGGTTTGAGGAAACTCAGGAGCGAAACTTGTCCGTCGGGAATTTTGTCTTTATCGTGTCTTACCCCACAACAAAGATCCATCCTCATCCTCCGTCTTCCCAACTCCCACCTCTTGCTCTCCAGTGCAAGGAATTCTGTGATGTGCTCAAACAATTCAGGGTTTGACCTGAGTTTAGTGAACCTACTTACAACAAATGCAGACCCTGGTGCCACCACACAACACCTGTGGTGGCAATGGGAGGAGAGGTGGTGGAACTGCCTTCCTCTAATGGTGTGAAATGTAGTTTAATCAGCTACATTTCAGATATTATATATATATTTAAATATTATATATCTATAAATA
>VWZV01000023.1:0-18433 GCA_013397155.1 Irena cyanogastra
TAGAAATGTAGTCTTTTTCAGCCAGAAGATGTTCAGTAAACATCTTCAGTCATTTTTATGTGTGTCTGTTTGGGGATAAATTTCGTAAATATTTTCAAAAAATAGACAAACCTCTCAAAATATAAAAGGGAAAAAACCCTGATGTATTATAAACTCCTTTCCCTCTGGGATTAGATATTGTGTTTCTTAGATTTGTACAGCTGCTTTTGTTTCCAGCAGTTTTATCTGATCTGTTCTGCAGTTGCATCCTTTTGGTGGACCTTACTCCCTAGGTAGAGACCTGGAAAATTCACTGTGGTCAAGCCTGTGTGGAGGAGTTGTAAGACTAGGTCGTAAGCATGCATTATTAGACATAAGGTACAAAGTCTAGACACCTAAAATCACTTGTTTTCTTGCTGAGAGGAGGATTAGGTGCTGAAGCTGTCTCGGGAGAGGATGAGCTCAGCATTAGCACAAGTGATGTAATATGAAAAAACTTAGTTAAGCTTCTGGGAGGAGTTCTGTGATCTTTGTAGGAGCCTTGTACTGTTTTATAGTCTTTTTGTCATTTTTCCGTCATATATTCTTTTGTGAACTTCAGAGAAGTGATTTTTATCTGCAGCCTTGCATTAATTTGGTTGTGTCTCCTAAAGCTTTAACAATTGTTAACTATTTGCCTTTGGAGATCAAGAAATGGCCTTGTCCTCCCACTTAAGAAAACAATTTTGCTGCCGAATGTACTTTGAATTTAGTCCAGCATCCTGTAATCAGAATTAGGCCATTTGTCTAGGCTGGTATAGTATAGTTTGCATAGGTGCAAACCTGGTGCTTGTTCTTTGCTTGCTGATTCCTAAGCCCAGCTCTGCCAAACTGTATTTCGTGGAAGAATCATAAGATGTTCGTAACTGTGTAGAATGGGTGAGTGTGTGTCCTTTACAGGGATCGTGTAGGTGTGTCTTCTCTAACTACTTTACTCCAAGTTTTTTTGGATGTTGTGACATCAGTCTTACACAGTTTGCCCATGATATGTAGTTTAGTCAAAAGATGGCATGCTTTTAAGATTTTAGCCCTGTTCTAGAAGAAACTGTGTTTTAGAAAATCAGACTTGATGATTTGATACCAAACAATTTTAAACTATTGGAAATGTTCTGATTAATGAGATCACAAAAATGCAGTTGTCTAGAAGCATATGTATATATCCATCTTGGGCTGTAAATATATTCTAAGAATGGCACAGAGAACAAGGTAGATGAAATTAAATACCGTATCTCTCAATGGCTTTTCCCATTTTTATTGATTACTTGTGGTTATGATACGCTGTTTTGTATTTGGTCAAACTCTAGCTGCAGAGGTGGTTAACTGTAACTCATGGCAAGCTTGCTAGCTTTACGAAGTCTCAGTAAAAGTTACTAAATATGTCGCAAATACTTGCAGCAGAGGAGATCAAAAGAAGGTGAGAAAAAACTGGACAAGAAAAGGCATGATGGAGGTGAAGCTTCTGTCAGAATTGTGAACAGGACTTCACTCCAGACTTCTACATGCAGCAGAGATTCTGTGAAGCCAGGTACAAACATGTTGTTTGGTTGTAAGTACGTGGAATAGATGTGGAATGAGTGTTTGTGCAGTATGCTGCGGTTTGTGACTAAAATGTTTCTAAATCTGGAATAGTTAAGGAAAAAGATAACCTTTTTCTGTGTGACTCTCTTGAGAAGGAATGGTGACCTGTCCTTTCCTGATTGAACAAATTCATGTAAACTGATACAAAAAATTTCTAAAACAAGCATCGGAGTTTATAGTTGTTTGTTCAGTCACTGTTGTGTTTGCATGTTGATTGTAATTGCTAGGTTTTTTATTTAATATGATCTGTGCATAGCAACAGTCCTCGTGATGATTTCTGTAGTTAAATGTTAACTAGTGTATAAAACTTACTTAGAAATTATCACAAGCGAATTTAATTACTCTAGGTTTTACATGCTTCATTTAGACAGGTTCAATAAAACTACAAACACGAAGTCCGCTGAAACTCCAAAGCCAGAGTCTCGTCCTGTACCAACATTTGAAGCTAACATTCTGGATTTCCACAAGTCACAGAGTTTGGGAAGCAGTGAGGTACTGAACGCACACCATAAAAGTACACCAGTAAGTTTGGTGGAAACTAACATTATGTCCTTAGTCAACCTCATGTGTCTCTTCTGCTGGACACATCTAACCCATGTTGCAGAACTTGTAAAAGTAAAACTTGTCAAAAATAGAAGCATTATTAATGCAAGTATTTTGCATTCAGTATGGCAGTTTAAGACCTATTTAAGTACCTTGTGAGCAAGGAGGTTCAGAGCTAGAGGTTTTAGGGCTCTTCTTCTAGATGGTGGTGTCACTGTCTCCTGTCTTGCTGTCTCCTACTCTTTTTTACTGTTCTTTCCTTGTCTATGCTGCCCATAGATAGAGAAAAGCCAGGTACCACCAGAATGTAAATATGTACTGGTGTGGTATAGATTGCCTGTAGGGACCGTATAAGTTCCTGTGCTTAGCAACTTACTGTTTTCTCTTTCACCTGGAAATAATAAGTAAGCAGTCACTTATCCAATAGTTTCAACACATTTTAAAAAACGTCTGCATTGTTGTACTTAATTGCTTTCTGCTAAAGGTTAAAAATATAAAACTGGAATTCCAGAAGGAGAAGAAATATTGTTGAACATTATTCTTTATTTCTTTGGCTCCCTGTTTGTTAGTAAATAAAATACTGAAGTATTCATCTGTATATCACATATATTGAATCAAAGTTTTCAATAGTGATTAATGATTCATAATTCTGAAGGATCCAAATAGAATAATATTTCTGGTGCTTCTGAGTGGAAAACTGTAATGAAAAAAGACCTTTCTGCTAACCCTTAAGTGTCATTTTTCATTATTTGTTTGAGCTTGCTGATAGAATTTGTTTTTAGCCTACATGAAATATCAAAATATTTTCTAGTTTGTTGTTAGATCATTTTGATGCTTTTGTAAAATGTAAGAAGGATAACTTGCTTGTACACCAGTGAAGAGACACCTGCTCAAATTTTGTAATACATAGGGCTGAAATGATGGTTCCACTAAGACTAGCAACAAAAAGGCTGGAAAGGTCCCTATGCCCTTATCTGTAGCTCGGTTTGTTACTTGACCATCTATTTTGCAGGAAGATACTTCGGCAAAAAGCAAAGCTTCACCAAAAGCTTCAGATGAAGCAGGAGCCAGTTTAATTCCCTCTTCACTTGATGGTAGGGGTAAGTTCTTCAAACAGAAATTATTTGCCTGCATTTTTAACTGCTTGTATCTCAGCAGTTTGGAACACTAAAGTGTTCTGAGGGAGCTGTTGCTGTGTAAAGTAAAAAAAGAATTTTGGGAGCAAGCTCATTATAAAAGGAAGAAAACCAAAAATTGTGCTGTATCACTTTCTTTCAAATGAGATGACCACTTATCACTCATTCTTGCACATATATTTCATCAGCTGGGATTTTAGAACTGAAGAATCATTTAGTTTGGAAGAGATCATAACCCTAATACTGCCAAGTCCACCAGTAAACCATGTCCTTAAGTGCAAAGTCTCCACATGTTTTAAGTATCTCCAGGAACAGTGAATCAAGTACAACACTGGGCTTCCTATCCAGTGATTGATAGCACTTTTGGTGAAGAAATTTTTCTGAATGTCCAATCTAAAACCACTTGATACAACTTGAGGCCATTTCCCCTTGTTCTGTCTCTTGTTACTTGAAAGAAGAGGCCAACCCCCACCTGGCTAAAAACTCCTTTCAGGTGGTTATGGAAAGGGATAAGGTCTCCTCTGAGCCTCCTTTTCTCCTGGCTAAACATCCCCAGCTCCCTCAGCTGCTTCTCCCAGGACTTGTGCTCCAGACCTTTCCCCAGCTCTGTTGCCCTTCTCTCAACTTGCTCCAGCACCTCCACCTGTCTGGGGCCCAGGACTGGACCCACTGGAGGTGCGGTCTCACCAGTGCTGAGTGTAGGGGGACAATCACTGCCCTGGTCCTGCTGGTCACACTGTTGCTGATACAGGCCAGGATGCCATTGGCCTTCTTGGCCACCTGGGTGTGCTCTGGCTCACGTTCAGCTGCTGTACGCCAGCATCCCCAGGTTTCTTTCCTCTGGGCAGATTTCCTGCTGCTCTTCCCCAAGTCTGTAGCACTGCATGAGATTGTTGTGACAATCTGAAGGACAGAACGTATCATGCAGTTGGCCTGTGCCCATCAATCCAGCCTGTCCAGATCCCTCTGCAGAGCCTTCTTACCTGCCTAACAGATAACACTCCTGCCCGCTTTGATGTCAATCTGTGAACTTGTTGACTTGATCCTGGTCATTGATAGATTACACAGGACTTGCCCCGATACACAGGACTGAGCACAGGGGAAAGTAAAGAAATCTGGCTCCAATATTGAGTCCCATTTTGTTGTGTCATTGATGCTCAAGGGACGATATTTCTGTAGTTGCCTCTCATGTTGTTTCAGGTGAGAAAAGAAGCATGTTTTGGTTATTGGAAGTCTATTGAGTCATATGCAGATTTTTTCCAAGAATGAGAGACAGCTATTTGATTAGTCTTTATATGCATTTTGTTTTAAATAGCTGGCACCCCAGGGTTTAGTATGTACCTAAAATTTTTCTGTGTCCTGTGTTATTTCTGTTAGGAGAGCCATGATGCTGAAACACTTCCCTTTTTAATGTTTGTTCATTTTGTTTGGGAATTTGTGAGGGGAAGAGGGGCTTTTTTTTTTTGTTTACCTGTTGTCTTGCTGTGGGGATGAAGAGCTTTTCTTTAAACTGCCACAAGCTATCACGTGGCTAGTTTAATGTGAAAGGAGTTCTGTTCATCAGGACTGTCTTGTCACATAAAGATTGAATTGTCTGAGTGCCTCTCACTGGATTTCTGTGCATACACAGACATGCACCAGTCTGAACAATTTGGTCCTTATCTTCCCAGTAAATTCAGTAAGGGTTCAGAAAGGACAGATTAATCTGCTGAAATGCCTTGAAGGGCCTTCTAAAGATAAAGTTACTCCAGAACTTTTAAAATGATCTGATAATGGGGGTATTTGGTTAAGTACTATTGTCAATTCCTATTCCTGAGAAAAAATAGTAGTGGATGGGTTAACCGTGGCAGACAGTCAGACTTCCACACAGCTGTTCTCTGGCTCTTCCTCCTGAGCAGGACAGGAGGAGAAAATAAGATAAAAAAACTTGTGAACCAAAATAAGGACAGAGAGATTGCTTGCTTGTCAGGCAAAACAGACTCAACTTGATGAAGACTGACAATTTATTGGCAATTAAAATAGAGTCACATGGTAAGAAGCAAAAACAAAACTAAAGCCTCTTTCCTCCAGCTCTCTCTTCTTTCTAATATCTCATCCCTGCCCTGAGTGACACAGATAAAAAGGGGCCACTCTGCCACTTCTTTCTCTGCAGGGTTGCAGTGGCACAGCTGCCTCCCCATGGTCTGCACTAGGGGCTGCAGGGGAATCTGCTCCGGTGCCTGGAGCAGCTCCTGCCTCTCCTTCACTGACCTTGGTGTTTGCTGGGCTGCTGCATTCGCAGTTTTTCTGATCATTCCACCTTCCAACTCCTGCATGTTTTTCACTCTTTCTAAACATAGGCACCATCAGCATGGCTGATGGGCCCAGCTGAGGCTGGCGATGGGTCTGTGTTGGAGCTGTCTAGGACTGACCATATCCCTCTCTTCACAGCAGCTACTGCAAACTCACCCTGCTACCAAAATTTAGCCATCTAAACCCATTATGCTATTTTATTTTTCAAGGGAAGTTTTTCTCATTCTTAAGAAAAACCTAGATTGAGTTCTATATTTGCTTAGTGTTAGGAATATTTACAAAATTAATTATGTCTTTCAAAATGTCTTTTAAAAAACTGATACACCTCAGTGGTAGTGAGTGACATTCTTGTACGCTGAAGCACACTGGGAAGTATTTCAGCTGCTATGTATGCCTGTAACACTGGGAAGTTTTCAGAAAGTAAAAAGTACCAATGTGGCCTTGTGCATGAAAGCTGCATAACTGCTAGGAGGAATATTAAAGGAATTTTGTATATAAACATAGAAGAATTTTCAGTATTTTACCGATGAGTATGGGAGTATGTAGTTAGTATTATACAGTACAGATTTCCAAATATCAGTTAATTGCGTTCATATATATAGCATTGGGCAGTATATGGAGTAGTTAAAATTCAGGAAAGTTTGCTGGAGAAATAAAACATGTATTTTATTCCAGTCCTTTCTGAGAAAGAATATGGCTCCATAACAAGCTTTGTTTGCTAGGCCTTGACTAATTAATTACTGATTCTTGTTCTTTTGAGTATTTGAGGACTATTTTTGAGACATCTTTGTGTTTACTTTTTACCCAATGTCATTTCCTGAAGCACCTGCAGATGGCTCTGCTCAGCCACATGTGTCTTGGGCCGTGGTACTTTCACAGCCCCCAAAGAAAACTGTTTCATCACCAGCATCTGAAGGTCTTTCTAGAGGCAAAGGGAAGCAGGAGAGTGAACCAAAGGTACTTGAGAATTCTCTCCTCTCAACTAATACCTATCACTGTGTTTGTGTCTCTTTATTTCCCATATTTGCCATTTTTTCACTGATCTCTGTACAGTATCCACTTATTTTAAGAGGTGATACGAAGTCAGCTTGTTCTTACTAGAATTTTTCTTGTCATGGAGAACAGTCACAGGATATCAAAAAGACAGTGCTAGCCTAGGAGTAAGAACTTCCAACTTTGAGGCTGGATTTTTTTTCAAATTCCTCACCCTCAGAATAAGACATGAAACATGGAACTCTTGCCTTATTTGGCTTAATATTTCCTAATTAAATCCCAGTAGTCCCAATACATTCTGATAACAATGCAGTATGCTGTCACTGAAGAATTCTTGCTGCAGCTATTTTTTTCTAAGAAATACTGAATTTTCCATGTCTGCTTAATGTCCCAGCCTGGATTGATTGTGATATCCTTTAGTAGTGTGAGGCTAGTCATTGCATATATTTTGGTAGGTGATACTGAAAAAGATTTTAAAAGTCATGCGTCATGGTCTTTTGCAGCAGTCAGAAACAAAAAATATTCCAAGTGAAACTGAGCCTGAAGAAGGATCAGAAAAGAAGAAAAAAAAGAAGAAAAAGAAGAAAAAACTAAAGTCACCCACTGATGTAGAAAGACCTCAAAGTGAATGTAACACAATACAGGAACCACCGAAGATTGAGGTAAACTGAATAAGTTTTTTTGCTGTTCTTTTAAGTGTTTTGAGTGTATTAGAAGACTAAAAGTTAACACAGCTTTGTACAAATTTAAGTTCAAATCCTATTTGTAGAGGATGTTGGTACAGTTTTTTTTCAGTTGAGATGTTTGTCAGAGGTTACTGATAGGAAACTGTTGTAGTTTTTAAGTTACCACGTTTGTTGAGCACAGTTTCCTAAATTAGAATATTCCGTAGCAAGTGTTGCTTGGGGTATGGGGAATATAATACACTGGGTGCTACAGTGTGCCACAGTTTTAATGGATGTGGTACAGTACTACAAGTCTAGTTGTGTCACAGCTGGAAGCAGTTTCTGTGTAACACAGTTGACAGTGCTTGCATTTGTGATTTTTAATTGCAGTTTCCTTCCAAATTCATGTAGCTGTAATAGGCATATTAGTATTTTGATATTTTTGTGTATCAGTATTGCAAAGGCATGAATCTCTTTCACATTAGAGAAGTGTTGCCTGGTATGTGGTGGAACAGTGCTTCATTGAAGGCCTAATATTGTACAGCATGTGCGTGTGTTGATATGCATGTTTGATCTAGTGCACATAATACTCAGTGTCTGAAATGACAGCATAATGAAGCCTTCCTGGCTGGCTTCTGTTCTGTACATTTTAATGTGGACCATGAAGCAGAACTATGTCTATGTGATTTCATTGTGTGGTTCTGTGTCCAGGAATGGTACGAGAAATGAGTATTAACAGACCTCTTTTTTAGAGAATTAAGGATAAAAAAAAAAGATCTGCTAGTTCTTTTCTTCAGGAGAATATCTCCATTTTTGCTATATGCTACCATAAATGCTATATGCTATGAATGGGCATTGTCTAAACTGAAAGAGAATGGCAGAAGTAATGGAAAATAGCAGAATGGTAATGGGACTATTGAAGTCAAAATTTGAAAAAAAATTGCGTAGAGCCATGAAAAAAGACATACATGTTGCACTGAAATCTGTGATGTGGATGCAACATCTCTTGTGGCAGTGGGGGAAAGCTTTCTGACCCTCCTGGTTTGCTGGGAATGCTTGTGTCCTCATTAGTTTCAAAAATGAGTGAAATGCTTGTATGACGCTCTTGAAATAATGAACCATGAAGAGTGACACACAGGGAGCTTCTGGGCACCCAGGAGGTTTGAGAAGCTTCTGTTTATGTGCAGCAGCTCAACAGAGCAATATATTGGATTGCTTTCTAGTTTTATACAGGTCAGTCATTTATAGGCACGGCTAGTAAGTGTAAATGGATATATCTGGAGAAAACCAATCCTGTCATTTCATACACATTGGTAGGTCCTGACCTCGTTATCTTCCTTGAGTTAAATATTGAAGCTGCTATTGATATTCAGGTCAGTGCTAGTAGTACTGGTCAGACATGTAGATGGTGCTGGGAATTACTAGGAAAATAAAGGAAAATGGATTATGACAATACAGAATTTCAGGGCATGTCTGATCAAATTATAGTGTGTATTTTGTTTTCTTATGTTCCCCCATTCCTTAAAAATAC
Source organism: Irena cyanogastra (assembly GCA_013397155.1). NCBI lineage: Eukaryota > Metazoa > Chordata > Aves > Passeriformes > Irenidae > Irena > Irena cyanogastra. The sequence continues at coordinate 8,757 of VWZV01000023.1, forward strand.
ACATACTTGAACTAAAAAAGGCTCCAAAAGGCTCCAGAAATAATCAAAGGTATGAAGCAATTTCTGTGGGAGGCAAGACTGAACAAAATTAGGATTTCTCAGTATGTAAAAGAGATGGCTAAATGGGAATATAGCAGTGCAAGAAAATAAAAAGGAAATTACTTGACCTTTCTCCTAGTGTTTGATGTTCTTACAGATGGTAAGAACAAATACAGGGAGGTGTAACCTCCCACTGAGTGCTACATTTTAATTCAGTTTGCTACAGGATGTTGCATCTGTCAGAAATCTATTTGCATTTCAGAAGCAATTGGACAGACTTATTTAAATCTTGAAGCTGAAAAGAGTATATTTGTGAAATATTTTTTCACTTTCTTGCAGTTGCTTTTTGACTTACTTGCAATCTTCTTTAAAATGATTTCATTGTTTGAAGTGTGCCAATCCTTGTGCTAGAGCTTTCTAGCTTGGGGTGTTTAAGTAAAGCCTTTCAGGCTGGAAAAAGTCTTGGTGTGTTCAGAGGTACTGTGTCACAGCTAAAAGGGCCTCTCAGAAAGTGGGAGAAGAAGCAAAAACCTAGCTGACGGATTGGGATCATTATGATGGAGACAGTGGGTATAGGGAGAGGATATGGGGCAAACTTCAGCCTGTTTGCACTTGGTAATCTAGATTCTGCACAATGGATCCTCTGCTAGTAAAACTGATTCTTGTGTGTAAGCCATAATCATTTGAGTAATTTCTGTGTTTATTTCTGTACTCTGGTACATAACTGTGTGTTTTGTGCTTCACCACTCACATGTTTAAGGCAGAACTGCACAGCTGGAGACTGTACTGGAAGAAGGGGGAAGTTGTTTGCAAGGCTTTTAAATGATTTGAAAAACACTCCTTTAGGAGCTGTTTTCCTCTAACGATTTCTAACTGGCAACCATAACAAGCTGCTTTTGGAAGCATTTCTGTTACAAGCTATTTCAACCCTGAATTAGCTGCTGCATAGAAGATTTAACCGTTGTTATTATACTTGTCATAGCTGGTGACACTACCCTTGGCTTCTGAATTTTTGTACAGTGAAACAAATTATGATGAATATTTGATAAGCAGGGAGAAAATTGTTGGAGTGTATGAAAAAGAGTTTTGAAAATACGGACTTGATTGTTCTTATGAAATCATCATCTGGTGTATTTGTTTAGGATGTTGAGGAGTTTCCTCATCTGGCAGCTGCTTCTGATAGGAGAAACAGGATAGGACCTCAGAAACCATCCTTTACTTCTGCAGTCAGAAAGCAGTCTGAAGTAAGTGATGTTGCAACATTATGTGAGTCAAATGTCAATTATGAATCCAAGTTGTTTGGGTTTTTTGTTGGTTTATTTTTTTCACGTGAATGAAATAAATTTCCAGAATTAATTTGGAAATTCATTCAGTATGTGAATGAATCCTAAGCATAAATGACAAGGATTGAAAATGTGATTGTTTTGTCAAACCAAGTAACATAAATAATAATGGTAAAATTCCAGGTTTTGGTTGCTTAGAAATTAGTTTTGCTACTAAAAATATTGGTCCTTGGCTTTATTTCCCTGTGAATTTTAGTGGTTAAAAAAAACCCCAAAGCACAAGAAAACAAAATGGTTATTTGCTTCGTTTGAGGCAGTAAATAGCTTTGACAGGGAGGAGTGAGTAGCAAAAGGCACAGCAATTGCTTAAAAAATATTTATTATTAAAAAAAATGCTGTACGCACATGCAACTCAGATGAAACCAATGCCTTAGCTTTGTAGACATAAGTGGGATGTAACCCTCAAACCCCTCAAAGCTTACATAAACTGTAGAGACGTGATCATTAGGCTATTCATATGCCTGTAACAAATACTGGAAAATGAAGCTGCCTTGCTAGTTTTTTCTTCCAAATCTGAAAAAAACCCCTATGAATGTGATTAGGTGGTATGGCAGCCAATAAACAGTCACCCTTCTAGAAGGCCACGTATGGTCTTCCCAGAGCCTTCTCTTTTCCAGGGTGAACAACCTCAACTCTCCCCACCTTTTATCATAAGCGAGGTGTTCCAGCCCTCTGATCATTTCTGTGGCCCTCCTCTGGCCCTGCTGTAACGTGTCCATGTCTTTCTTGTGCTGGGAATCCCAAAACCGGACACAGTACTCCAGGTAGGGGCACACAAGAGCAGACTAGAGGGAGAGAATTACTCCTGTCAATTCATGGGCCATGCTTCTTTATATACAGCCCGAGAAACATTTGGCTGTCTGGGCTGGGAGTGCCCATGGCTGGGCCATGTCCAGCCTCTCACCCACCAGCAGCCCCAAGTCCTTCTCCCCAGGGCTGCTCTTGACCTGTTCTTCCCAAGCCTGTGTTGCTACTGGGGGTTGCTGCAACACAAGTGCAGCACCTTGCACTTGGCCTTGCTGAACTTCATGAGTTTCACACAGGCATATCCCTCAACCTTGTCAAGAATGCCATCCCTCATTCTGGATGCCATCCCTTCCCTGAAGGAATTCCCTGAAGCCTACTCGGCTTGGTGTCATTCACAGACGTGCTGAAGGTGCACTTTTTTTGAATTTAATACCATCTTCACCCTTTTCATGGGTCTTGTTTTTATATATTTTTTCTTCCTCCCTCTCGCCTTAAATTCCTAAGATCCATTTCTCTGAAGAGCCTTGTGATAGTCGGTCTCCCTCTCTGGATGAAACTCTCAAGGTGGATGGACTGTCAGGGAAACAAGCTTCATCTTCTGTATTAGAAAGAAAGAAACCTCAGGTAGGTGAATTCATGTTAGAAGAGAAGTTCACAACACAAAATGGAGAAGGAAAATGAGCCTATTTAAATATAAGACTAAGTCCAGGCTCATCTGGGATTCTGCATCCATACTTTGAGATAAGTGACATGGTCACTCTTCTATCTCTGATTAGAAGCGATCAGTGGTAGTAATTGCCAGCATCCAGGGTTTGATACAGTGTTTAGGGAAAAATACAAACTTTTCATTAATATCTGTGGGTTTCAAATATCAGGAATTTTTCTTTCACCTGTTTTACTTGAGTATTGCATAAATCCACTCCAAACGGATTGTCATAAGGAGCTAGGAACCTCCTAAAAGTGGTTCTGACAGAACAGGGAGGCAAGGAGATCACCTTATCTTGGGGCAGTGAGGGGGGAATACATAGTAACAAGTGAGGTCAGGAAGTAGTTTTGTGTTGGCGAGTAAATTCTGGCACAGCTCTGTTGTAAGGTGAGATCCCAGTTGAAAACTGAGGAGGTTGTGTTGTGTAACCTTGTTGTAAAAGAAATTACAATGAATTGATTCTCCCAGATAAGACTTCTCAAAGTGCCAAATCTGGCAGTCATTTTCTTCATGTTTTGCTGCAGTAGTTTGTTTGTTCATAGTCTTCACCACAGTATTCCTTTTTATTTACTGCTGCATTAAATATGGATCATGGATTTTGCCTTCTCTTCAAAGCAGAGAGAACGATGAGGGCTTATGAGGAGCTGGTGCAAAGATGACGACCTGTCTTTATAGTGAAACATTGGAGATAATGATTTATGTGTGTTGCAATCACATACTCTGGAAGAATCACAGTAGTTTTTCTATACTTTTAAGAAAACTTTAAATTCCAATGAACCTTTTATCTCTTTCAAAGATAAATGACAGTCTGACCACAGTGGGACCTTGACATAAAAGCCTTCCTTTATTGAAAACTTCATACTTTTATGCTTTGTTGCAGTAGCATTTTTTCCAGTTACCTGAACTGTTTCTGATTTTTTTATATTTTTTTACATTAAAGTTGGTGTTTATTTGAAGATCAGTAAGTGACATTAAAGATCGGAAGTATTGTGGATAAAGATGTTAAGAGTGTATTATGCTGTAAAAAATAATGGTCTTTTACAGTCCGAAGTGGAGGACATTACTAATTGGTGCTGAATTTGTTCAGGAAACATCCAGGAGCAGTGGTAAGAAGAGTCAAATTCCAGTGCAGTTGGATTTGGGTGGCATGCTTGCAGTCTTGGAGCAGAAGCAGCAAACAGAGAAGTCAAAACAGTCACCTAAACCTGTGGTATTTTCAGGTATTGGTTACTATGAAATTTCCTTTCTTTCACCTTAAGCTACTTTTAAGCATTCACACATTAAATGTGGTCTGATCTCTGATTTGGGATCTATGCAGGCAAGAGCACAGTTCACCAGATACAAGAGAGAATGAAGGTTCTTTAAAAAGAAATTTAAAAAGCATGGCAGTATGAATTGTTTGACAGATGACTTAGGGAAAGAAATATCTTAAGGACGCTGATTTGTGAAAGAGTTGGCTTGTATAAATACGAGGTGTGAGTGAAATGTTGCTTTGACAGAAATACCAACGTTTGTGTTAACAAAATGCTAGGTTTTCTTAATGGAGAGGATCTTTCAGTCCCTTATGATGTATAACCACAAAGCAGAAAAAAATAGCTCATTATAGGTTTTCTCATTATAGGTCAAAATTTAATCTCGATTATGCTGGCGTAGTATATTTTGCAAAAGGAACCACGATATTTACTAGCATTCAATGATGGTAAAATTTCTCATATTTCAGCAAAGATTTCTTTTTAGTAATTATTTCAGAAAGAGGTCTAATCACAAGAGAATTCATCTCAAAATACTTAATGTGATAGCTGAGATTTTAAATATGAAGCTCAAGATACTAAGTATCGGTGAGATTTTCCTTCACTAAGCTGAGAGAACTTACGAGATGCTTTTTTAAAATACTTTATTTGTTTCAGTTGATCTCCTTTTATTTTCATTTGGGTCAATCAGACTTAATGCAGCAGAGGTGCTAATAGCCAGTTTTGTTTCTACAAAACTATACATGATGAGTAGATGGTGGGCCACAAGGGTATGGGTCAAAATACCTGTTTTCTAATAGTAAGTTTCCTGTGCCTGAATCTGCCGCAGAAGAGAAATTGATGTGTCATGTTTGTATCCTGGAAGCATAAGGCAGGTGTTACTTTAGCTTTGTACTGTTTTAATGTTCAGTACACCATTGATTATGTGTGTACCAAAGTACAAGTTTAGTTTGTGAAGTGGCATCATGCTGACCTCTGTTACAAGAAGAGGACAGTGAACAAGAACAGAAAGGAGTGTTACCACAGACAGTTGTTTTCTTTCCACTTACTACTTCACATGATAGATAATACTGGTAAAGTCATCAAGTTTAGGAACATGAAAACTGTGAACTTGAAATGGTGATGTACACATGAAGGAAATACGTATCTGCAGGGTGTATGCTTATTTATTGCTGCAAATCCAGCTTCAATTTTTGTAGCCACCTATGCTGCACATTCTTGGCAGTGTTCTCAGTTTGCCTTTGGTAAGCAGAGCCAAAAAAGAAACATTAAATATAGCAATTTTATGATGTAATCTGTTTATGGTAAGAGTACTGCATGTGGTGTGGGAGGATCTGCATATAAATACTGTGGAAGCAGTAAATGAAGATGACTTAAGACAAGCTACTGGAATATTTTCATGTATTTAGGGGAGGGAGGTGTCAAGCTGGTTCCACTGATACTTACTTAGTCATCCTCTCCATTGACTTGCTAATGTGAACTGCTTTATATTGCAAGTAACTGAAGTTTGACAAAGTGCTCTACAGGATACAGCAGTTCCAGCTGATAGTGAGGGAGAGTAGTTTATTTGGTATGAGGTCATGGTGTGGAAGATACCGGTTTAGTCATTTGTCCAGTCATTTAAAGCTTCTGTGCTCTAAACCCTCTGAAAAAATGGACATCTTCAGTGAGCTTTGCAGGTTAAGCAAAGAGACTTAGCTGTAGCTTTGCATTACTCATGACCCATTTGCAACTGAATTTCATCTAGCTTCCTTAAGGTGTAACAAAAGGTAGGTGTAAATGCTTAAGTTTATTTACAGCAAGTAAATCTAAAGTCTGTAATACTGCTACTCAGTGTTTATCCTAACCCAGTATACAGAATCTGTGGAGGAGGAAGTGCCACCACCATGAAACACAGAAATTCCTGAAGGTTTACCAAGCCAGCATGGCGTGGTATTCAAGGTAGCTTGGACTGCAGTGTTTGGTCAAATTCTGCTTTTGAGACAGAGATTGTGATTCCCAGGGTATAATAGAAGTAGAGGACACAGCACTCTTTTGTAAGGAGTATCTTTTAAAAATAGCATTGTTCAGTGATACAGGATTGTCTCTAAATATTCTTAATAGCAACACAACACAATTTTAGTATGTGTATACCAATCTTAAACTTGAAATTGGATTCTAGTTCAGGTATTCATTTTAGTTGTCTGATGCCAATTTCTTCTTAAATCTCAGTTGGTGGTGCCATACCATTGCTGTCTAAAGATCCTGCCACTGCCACGAGAAGTCACCGTTTAAACCAAGGAAAGATGCCTCATAATCCCTTGGATTCCAGTGCTCCTTTGGTAAAGAAGGGAAAACAGAGAGAAGTACCTAAAGCAAAGAGACCAACACCTCTTAAAAAGGTCCTCAATTTTTTTACCTTAAGTAGTAAAATGATAAGGTAATAAATTACTCTGGGAGCCTGTTAAGCGCTCTTATATGAAGATCTGTATCTCAGTGTCCACTTGTTAAAATAGTTTTAGTTTTGCTTGGTTTCAAAGAGCGGAGGAGTAGAAGAGGGTAGTCTTGCTAAATGGTGTATACAAATTCCCAAAAAATACACTTTCTCCCTTGAATCAATTGATAGATGATAAAGTGCCACTACAAAAGTGTCCACACATCATTGGTACAGGGAGACATGCAAAGAAATATTAGTTAGTTTAGCAAAAATGATCTTATTTGCAGGACTGGGGAGAATGGATCAAACAGAGGTTGTATTTAATGTTTCTGTGCTCTTCCAAGCCAGAACTCCAGGTGATTCTGCAGCAACGGGTGTTAGGTTCAACTGGTGATTTCTGTTGTATCTTTCCTCTTTGCCTATGCTTCCGGTCACATCTTCTATAGAGAGGATTTTTTTAACTTCAGTCCTGTCCTTGTAGTTTATCCCTAGTAAATGTTTTCCTCACTCATACACTGGTAATCAAGATAAAAGTCCTTTACTATGTAAATTTAGGAATTATCTTCCTTTCTTTTTATGTGCAAATAGAAAGAAAAGGTTGTAAACTTCAGATGCTAGTGCTGAACCTCTTTATAAATGTTTTTTTTGTAACTATGTGGTAAGAGTAATGCTTTGTTATCTGCGTGACATCACATTGGTTTGGTTTTGATACATATTTTTAGATTATTCTGAAAGAAAGAGAACAAAGAAAACAGCAGCACCTGTTAGAACAGAAAGCAGCATCAAAAGATGAAGATAACATTTGTCAGACAGAAGGAAATGTTACTGAAAACACAACACTTCTACAGGATAATCAAGCAGGTATCTTTTGAGGGAACCTGTAATACAGTAGGTAGCTGGAAATTTGAGCACATTTAGTACTTTAGAAAACAAGTATTAAATACTGTCAAATGAAGGCTGCCACCTCAAGTTTTCTGAGATTCACCTCAGGCTTATCTTGACTGTAAAGTGAGCCAGAGCTGAAGTCAGTAACGGGGATTCTGATAACTGTTCCACACTTCCTGCCTTTTGGTTTTATGATAGCTCGTCAGGAGAGTTCCCACCTATCTCTGGCAATTAGTGAGGTTTGAAATGAGAAAAAAACACTATGAGATTAAAAAAAAAAAGTTAGACCTGTTTCCCTACCACCACAGACTGTTCTAATACTAAAGCGGTGACTCTTCCATACATGCTTGACAGATTAATCTCTTCACAGTGCTTTTTGGGCTGTCTTTTTGGGCTGTCTTTTCAATGAAAATATCTTGATTAACCTGATAGCTGTTCCAGTAATGCAAGTTGCTGAAGGGTTTCCGGAGCACACGGGGATCAAGGAATCTAAAGAAGGTTCTGTGACTACAAAGCAGCTACCTGCTGCTCTTCCAAAAATCCACAGCAGGAATTTTAGAGAGTAAGTATTTATTGTATTGATGGCTCATTTTGCACAGTACCACCAATATGGCATTTTTCAAACAAGGTAATCTCCTTTTTTTTTCCTCCGCAAAATTAACTGGAGTTTAGACTGAAGGCTCCAAATTTTTTTCTTTTGATCATTCTGTAAGCTGACAAAGAAAGAAATTATAAACTCATGTTTTGTGATTCTCACTTGAAAATGCATGTTCCTTGAAGGAAAAAACCCCAAATTCACTAGAGGCTAAGGAAAGAAAAGAAGCGGCTGTTAAAGTATAAGTACTTTATTTTAAATAATGGGGTAACAGCTTAAATAAGGTGTGCTACTTTATTTCTTAAATAGTAGTTTTAGTTGTCATTTGGTTTTCTACTGCCAGTCCAAATGGCAAAAATGTAAAGAAACCAGATGACATTCTCATTTTGTGGCTGGGCAAAGAAATAAAGGTAATACTTATGAGTTCTTGTGTGCAAACAGTTTCAGCTAAATGTTTAAAATGATGTGTATACATGTTTCTTTATAAAAAAGAAATAGTCATTACTATATGTGAAGAGATCAGAGATCCAGGCATGAGATCTTAAAACAGTTTCTTGAGGAAAGCAGTGTCTTAACTTTTAGTTCTCCTCCCATAAAGCAAATCCAACACTGGCGGATTTTTTGCAGCTCATGTCATAGTAATGGTTAATTGTGATACAACCATTCCTGCTGTGTTAAGTCTTAATTTAACTTCTAATTGCAATAAAAATGGCTTAATTTGTGTCTATGCAACAGTGTTTTAGTGAGAGCACAGTTTGAGTTGACTATGTGATGAACAACTCAGTTTACAGGATCTAGAGCATTCATCAAAGCTTAGATTATTTTCTTTAGATGAGGTTTTTTTAGTGTTCCAGTAAATCTGTCTTCAAGACTTAGTGAAACCAATAGTAAATAGTAAGTAAAAATTCTTGTAACCTAAATGAAATTCAGAAATAATTGTATCTTTAAGATTCAGGATAGATGTTGTGATCTCTTCATCTTATGTGAATTTGCTACTGGCAGATCTTTCTGTTGACAGTGCAGTTGATACCCTTCTTTACCAGAAAATTCTTTGTGTAGAAATGGGGTTAACTCTGATCTTCCCCAGAGTGTACTAGGAGGGTGAATTACATTGTTTTGTATCCTTTCCTTACAAATGATATATAGGTTTATTGTATTTGTATATATGTATTTTAATATAGTTTGATTAGGAAGCTAGGTAACACAAGGTACAAAACTTCTTCCTCTCAAGTTCTCAGACACTGAAAAGAAATCCTAAATAAATTTTTGCTTTTGTGTATATAACAAGTGTGTTTGGAGTGAAAACAGAAAAAAATACAAAGACATAGAATAGAATTTAAAATGTATATTTAATGTATTACATATTTAAATGTTACGTATTTGTAGTTAGTGAATCTAACAATTTGATTGCTACTTTCTTCCAGTTACTGCAGCCAGGTACTTAGTAAAGAAGTTGACAGTTGTGTGACAGATCTTTTAAAAGAACTGGTTCGTTTCCAAGATCGTTTGTATCAGAAAGACCCAGTAAAGGCCAAGATAAAACGCAGACTTGTTATGGGTCTTAGAGAAGTTCTGAAGCATCTGAAGCTGAAAAAACTGAAGTGTGTCATCATCTCTCCTAACTGTGAAAAGATTCAGTCAAAGGGTAAATAAGTTCTTAACAAAAAAAAAAAGTCAATTTACTAAAAAAAGAAGG
>VWZV01000023.1:24700-122265 GCA_013397155.1 Irena cyanogastra
AGATCCTCACATTTTCAGTCTGCACTTAATCATCATAAGGAATGGTCTTTCAATTCATTCAGCATAGAATTTTTAAGCTACATTATCTCAAATATAAAAGAAGAACTTGCAAAATTAAAGAGTCTTCTTGCATACTTTGTAATCTATCTGTATTTTAAGCATTAGTCAGAACTTCTTTATTTGGTATACAAACTTTATTATTGTCATGGTTTAAGCCCAGCCAGCAACCAAGCACCACCCAGCCTCTCACAGTGGGAGCAAATGGGAAGGGTAAAAGCCAGAAAACCTGGGTTGTGGGTTGTGATGATGACAGTTGAATAGGAGACAAAAAAGCCACGCACACAGGCAAAGCAAAACAAGGAATTCATTCAGTGCTTCCCATAGGCAGGCAGGTGTTCAGTCATCTCCAGGAAGCCCATCACACATAATAGTTACTTGGGAATAAAAATTACAACACTCCAAACATGCCCCCCTGCCTTTATGTACTGAGCATGATGCCATATGGTCTGGAATATCCCTTTGGTCAGTTTGAGTCACCTGTCCTGGCTGTGTCTCTTCCCAGCCTTCCTTGCACCCCCAACTTCCTTGCATTGTGGCAGTGCAAAAAGCAGAAAAGGCCTTGGCTCTGTGCAAGCTCTGCTCAGCTTATAATAACGAAAATATCTCTATATTATCAACCCTGTGCTCAACACAAATCAAAAACAGTCTCATACCAACCACTGTGAAGAAAATTGACTCAAATCCAGCATAATTAGCAAAGGAAATATGTTTGAACAAATGAACTTGATGACACTAGAAAGGAATGCCCTTCAAAATGCTGGCAACGTAAGGGTAAACATAGTAAAAGAAAAATAGGAGTACAAGTTGAAATGCCTTTAAATAAATGTGATCCACATCCTAATTTCTAAGTCTTATGCCAAGATCCTCAAGCCCAAAATTACCTGGTTAGATTAATGAACTCAAAACAGAAAACATCGTATTATATTCTTTGAACAGCAGAAGTCTTGCTGAGACTACTTTTGTTCTTTATTAAGCTGAAATAGCTGAAAACCAGAGATAGTTGCAGCATGAGATGGGTGGCCTCTCTTGTACTATGTAACTTAGCTTAGTTATTCTTTGGTGCAGTAAGAATATCCCCTTCCACTTCAAGCTTGAGGTGATTCTCTTGAATATGTGTTTTAATGTCAGCGCTAACACTTGCAAAGACGTCTCCAAATGCTGTAACATTAACAGGTACTCTTAACTTGCATACATTTCTCCTTCTAGCCTGTTAAGTCCTTTTTCCATTAGAGGGTGTTTCTCTTGTTGCAGGTTTCCTGAAGAAAAATTTCAGAATGATGTGTTAGTACCACTCTAAAATGAAAATGAGGCTTAAGGTTGCCTATACTAACTGTTCCACAGGCAGCAAGCACACAATATCCATGGTTTTCAAAAGTTATCGTTGTTCTAGCTGTTGAAGAAAAATATTAAGAGATGGGTATGGGCTTCTTTTTTTTTTTTTAAAAAAAAAAAAGGTCTGCTTTTATGGGCAGTACCATTTATGAAGTCCAGTAGTCTCTGCAATCCAGTTAGTCTACAGATGTCATGAAACTGATCTGCTCCATTCACTATACACAGACTTACTGTTTTGGGCAGGAACAGAACTGCTGACTGATGAGCACTTGGTTAGTGGACTGAAGGAATAAGCTGACATAACTGCAGTGAATGTCATACATAGAACAGACTTTACTGCTGAGGGTCAGGAATGATGACATGTACAGGAACACTGATAATTTTGTTACATATATACACACAGTTGCAGAAATGCAAGAGGCAGTATATGAAAGTCTTACCCATGTTTTCCTCCAGTTTTGCATCATCTTGTCATGTTCACTGATGGCACTTCTCCAGGTATCAAATTCTTTGGTCCATGCATCCTGACCAGTACTATCTGAGAATGGAAATGGGATGATTACATAAGCATATAATGGCAGAAGTCAGTACCTGCTCAGATTCTGGACTGCCTGTCCTGCAGGAAGGGGGCTAGAAGGAACCCTTATCCTACATTTTGCTCTACATCCTTCCATGTTATTTGGCAGGTAAATGTTGTTAAAATGGTTATGTTTCTTACATTGTGCAGCAAACTTACTAGCCTCCAGAGTAAACAGGTTTAGTGCTTTTATCTGTGATTTGACATCTAGAAGGTAGGACATACAAACTAATAGTTCAAACCCATCTAACAAGCACAGGAATGCTCAAGGTGTAGATCATAATAATCCTGCAGAGAAGAGTGACGTGTTGGAGAGGACCAGTTAACAGGATGGACATGTCCAGTTAGTATTCCCCATTTTTCAGTAATCACAGGATCACAGAATCAATCAGGAAAAGACCTCTGAGATCACAGAATGTAACCTATGATCCAACACTACCTTGTCAACCAGACCATGGCACTCAGTGCCACATCCAGTCTTCCCTTAAACACCTGCAGGGACAGTGACTCCACCATTTCCCTGGGCAGCTATTCCAATGTTTAGTTATCCTTTCTGTGAAGAAATTCCTCGTAATGTCTAACTTAAACCTCCTCTGGCACAACTTAAGCTTGTGTCCTCTTGTCCTTGGAGAAGAGGCCGACTCCCACCTGGCTACATGCTCTTTTCAGGTGGTTGTAAGAGAGTGATGAGGCATCACCTTCTTCCAGGCTAAACAAGCCCACCTCCCTCAGCCATTACTTACAGAACTTGTGCTCCAGACCCTTCAGCAGCCTTGTCCTCTGGACATGCTCCAAGCATCTCAACCTCACATTCCATCATGTTCCTAAACTGAAGGGTCCAGAACGGGACACAGAACTCAAGTTGAGGCCTCACCAGTGCCAAGTACTGGGTACCATCACTGCCCTGGTCCTGCTGGCCACACTATTCGTGATACAGGCCAGGATGCCATTGGCATTCTTGGCCACCTGGGCACAGCTGGCTCATGTTCACCCGCTGTCACCAGTACCCCCAAGTCCCTTTCTTCCTGGTCACTGTCCAGGCCACTCTGACCCCAGCCTGCAGCACTGCAAAGGGTTACTGTGGCCAAAGCGCAGCCACAGCACTTGGACTTGGTCTTGTTGAGCCTCATATTGCTGGATTTGGCCCATCTGTGCAGCCTGTCCATGCTCCTCTGCAGAGCCCTCCTACCCTCCAGATCAACACTCTCCCCCAACTTGGTATCATCTGTAAATCTGCTGATGGTGGACTAAATCCCCTCATTCAGATCATCAGTGAAGATATTAACAGAGTACTGGTGCCAGCACAGAGCCCTGAGGGACACCACTGGTGACTGGCCACAGCTGGATGCAGCACCATTCACCATCACTCTCTGGGCCAGGCCATCCAGCCAGCTCCTAACCCATCAAAGAGTGCTCCTGTCCAAGCCGTGGGCTGCCAGCTTTTCCGGGAGTGTGCCGTGGGAGACAGTGTCAAAGGCTTTGCTGAAGTACAAACAGACAACATGCACAGCCTTCCCTGCATCCACCAGGCAGGTCATCTGGTCATAAAAGGAGACCAGGTTGGTCAAACATGGCCTACCCCTCCTAAACCCATGCTGGCTGGGTCTGACCCTTCAGCCATCTGCAGACACCATGTAATTTCACTCAAGAGTTCCTTATACTTCCTTACATTGATAATTTAAGAAGGGCTATGTTACTGCATCTTGGTGTATTTGCCAGCTTTTTTTGCAGAATGTAAGACTGATGGTGACATATATTCTATTTATCTTTTGGGACAGTAGCAACAGTCATAAGTTTTTAGAGCACAGTGATAGCCCCTCTGTCTGTTTTACATTTACGTTGGTTTGCTTGAGATGCTCTTAATTCTGCTTCTAAGACAGACTTCTGAGTAACTGGAGCGATGGCATAATTCCCATGGCTTTTCTCTGTCATTGAAAAAAGAAGTATTGAGCCTTCCTTGACAGACTCACATTTGGTATTAACCAGCTTCTTAATTTTTCCTTCATCTTGTCAAGAAAATCCCTGCTATATCACATTAATTGCCCCTGCTGTCTTTTTAAATACTATTCAGACCTTCTCCACACCTGGGTAAAGTCTCAAGAGCTAGTTGCAGCAGGCAATTTTGGACATCCCAAAATCCTGCAGCTGCTGAAGTTATCTAACTGCTCTCCTGCCTAGTTCATTAGTTCATGTCCAAATGCAGCAGAGGGAACTGACCTTGCCCAATCCAAACCATAAGTAGTTTACAAATCATGCAGTTTTAAAAATCCAGCATAGTGGGGGTTTCTCTTTACCATCTGACTTCCTTAAGTCCTTATAAATTAAAGGATTTTTATACATTACCCTGTAGAATTCCATCAGAGTACTTATTTTAGCTCTCTATTACTCATCTGATTTTCAGGTTTTTTGAATTAGTTTATCAGGTTTTGATTCAATTTCTAGATAATAACTGCTAATTTACATTAGTCACTTGAGGGAGGGGGTAGAGGAAGGAGTTTATATGCCTCTAAAACCTTTTCACAAATGAAGTGCATATTAATGCAGTAGGCAAGAGTTACCATCTTTAGATATGCATGTTTTCTGGGTGAACATTATAGAGCTTTACTCATATCAGTGTCAGGCCAAACACAGCATACACTTGAAACAAGCCTACCTTTATCTTCCACTGTGATCAGCACTTCTGACGTTGTGTTCCCAACTTTTGAGACGAATGAACATCTGTATTCTGTGTTTTCTGATACTGAATCTTTCACCCAGCTGAGAACATGCACTCTGCCATCAAGCAGCATGTGAGACTGCTCCATGATGCATGCCTTCATCTCTTGTCCATTCTTCTTCCAGACAAAGTAGGAGTTATCCGGACCTGTAAAAATGTCAGGGTATTCCGTAAGAAAATAGAAGATGAGTCTTGGAAAATAAAACAAACCCCATCATGCCAAGATAAGGCTTAAAAACATAAATGGTTGATTGAAATGTTTCTTAGGTTTCTTCAGCTGAAATTTTGGGTACCAAAAACCTGGGATAAAGAGGAGCTAGCACAGGAAATTTAGGTTCATGCCAAAGTTGTGTGTTTGTATTGAAGAATTCTGTGTGGATTCTCACAACGGGGAACTAAGCACATGTGATAAGAGCCAATGATGAACACCAGCACCATCTGCCTGTGCTAATTCCTGTAGCACCAGAACACATTGCCTACTGCTGCCCAGCCTAGGTCCTGGTACAAAGCTGAAACCACCTGAGACATGCCTTGCAGGATCTGAAAAAAAGGCCAGGAGGGGAAAAGTTCAAGAACTCAGTGCATCAAAGATGCTGGAACTAGTAATGAAAGAGGTAGAATTGGAAAAAGCACAGAACCAATAGTCACAGCAGGCACCTAAGCAAGACAGAACTTGAAAGAACCTTGGATCAACAACAAAGAGCAATCTAGTTTTTTAGCTTTGTTACTATTATTTGTCTTAACCTGTAAGGGCAACATCTGAATAAATCAGAGATTGACAATAGCCTGGGGGACAGAACAGCTGTTCCCAGAAAACTAGCTAGCAAGGTTGGCTGAAGTGCACTTGGCAGCATCAGAACCTTTCCATTTAAAACACAGACATCTGGGCCAAGCTAAGAACTTTGTAATTCTGATGTTTAAAACATGACTCTTTCTCCCTCTGGGCTTAGGATCCAGACTAGCCTTAGCAAGAGAAGATGCGAAGAGAAATTTGGGGTAAAAAGAAAATTAACTATGGTTGCAAATATGTCTTGACAGAAGCTACTACAGCTTTTACTGTGAGCACTTCATATTACAAGTTGATGTGGCATTTCTTCCCTAGAAAAGTGTAATTCTGTCATTAAGTTTAAGATAATAATGCAGAAAAAAAACCAACTAGTTTTTACATTTGTGTACGTATTACATATTTCTACACAGTAGACATTTTTATGTTGTGTATCATGTCAAATTCTTAACTCCTAAGTTTTATTTCCAAATCTCCCACAAATATGGGCACATATGTTAGCAGTAAGAGTAAGTGTGAATGACAGAGGACAAGATCTGAAGGGCTGAGAGCAGCTCTAAATAAGCAGAAAGGGCAAGCATACACTGGACTGACAACAGCTGGTCTAGCACATACTCTCCAAAAAAAAAAAAAAAAAGTTGTATTTTTTTTAAAGAGGGGTTTTTATGGATGACTGTACTCATTCTACAGCAGACAGGTTACATGTCACTAAATTAATGAAAAGTCTTGAACCAGAACAAATTTCTTCAGTAGCTAAAGCTGGAGTTGGAATTTGGACAAATGGGAGGAATACTGCAAGCATAGCAAAAAAAAATCAAAATCCCCAAGTGCCATTTTAGAGCCATGCAAGGAAGCAGCACGTTTAGTGCAGGACACTTCCCTAACTTACTTCAGATGTACTATTCACATCAGAGAACCTGCTCTATTTTCCAGTGCTGAAGATCTCAATTGTGCTGGAAAATTGCCAAATTTCAGCTTACATCCATATATCACCAAGAGACTAAAATCCAGCAATTTCCTTATACATGAAATTTTGCAAGCTGTGTTGGTTCAGATTGGCCCCTTATGAAGCGCAACTAGGCAATTTTACCCTTCTGTTGTTCTTCTGTGCAGTCAGAAGCACTGGAAATCCCCAGATATACACACTCATCCCCACTTACACTGGTTGACAGCCAAATTTAGGTGCAAGCAGTAGTCAGGGTTTTCCTGATCCTGTTTCAGTGCAGCTTGTTTCCAATTTTCAGGCAATTACCTTCTCTACTTTGATTTCATTTTCAGGATGGATCAACAGAAAAAAATACACTCAAACAGTTTCATCTGCAAAAATTTTGAATCACATTTTTAAATGCAATTTTTCTACAACTCTGTGGTGAGAAATTCAGACACATGTAATGGTTAAAGAAATATTTTTTTAACATAAAGGAAAATAATACAAATGTATACTCTGCCTTTTTTTTTTTACTGTCACTATAATATAAATTAATTACATGTCTAGTGCAACCTTTAAAATACAAGTTTCTGACCTGATCTACTTACTTTGCCATCCATGTTAGGAATGCTTGAAAAGTTTTAAGAAAGTAATTTTATTAAAACATAATAATCAAGCAGAGAATTAAACAGCACAGCAGGATAGGTACGTAAGTAACTATGTCTAAGCAGCCATGAAATTATATTTCAAACAGTTAACTTCAAAAACATTGCTTCAATAAACTACACTAGTTAGTTACACATGATTAAACAAAATCAACTTCACCACTTTAATGATTTTAGAAGGGGAATTAACAGTTATCAAACAAAAATACAAGAAACTTTGTGGCATTATCTGAACTACCCTTTTCTTTGTATAAGGCCTTCAAAATTTCCAGTGTCTGTGGAAGTGTTTGCTTCTTTCTCACATAGATTTAATTTTCTCTGTTTTCAGTAGTTTGAATGAAATTGTACTGGCCAGAGTAGTAATGGCCCAGGTAGTTTCTGCCAGCAGAATGGGATCTCTGATCTACATCAAATAAGGCTGGGTTACAAAAACCACATATTTAATACCCAGATGACTTTTTCTCAATATTTTTATGAGACAGAAAATTCAACCACCATTGTTAGCATGGAAACTCAAACCCCTGCAACTGCTTGCAATCTTCTACCCACAGTCTGACTGCATTCACTAGGTTATCGGTGTAAATTTGACCTAAGGGTAAAAGAAGTAAGTAAATAAAACCAGACTTAAAGAACTGAAGTATACAGCTACAGATCCAGAGCAGCAGGGGAAGCGCTCTGCTGAGTTGGACCAAATTAAGTATTTGCCATATATGCATCACATCCTAATATGGTTTTCAAGACATCTTGGAGACACTAATTTAAAAGAAGTTGATTATGGATTAAGTAGAGCTCAGTGACATAAAGCAAGGGGAGCAAGAGGGAGCACTGGCCAAGCTGGCTCCTTGTGCCAAGTGCTGCCATGTGCAGAGAGCTGTGGAGACATTTCAAAAATAGCCCAGTGAAGCTGCATTGTAAAACCTGAGCAGTGCTACCACCGGTGGTGGTTCAGCACAGGGTCTTCCTCATTTCTAACCCAGTTCTTTAAGTGCAGCATTTGAGTAAGACTTCACTATGTTCACAGAAACACTTCCAGGACAGAGGAGTTAGTAAAAAGCAGGAGCCATCAAAAAACCTACACCCCAGCTAATAATTTCTGCAAATTGACAGCAAATTGAAATCCAGTGAAGATAACCAAGAGGTATCCCAGAGAGAAATTCTACCAGGGTAACAAAAAGCCTTTTCCACAAATTCCTATAATCTAGACAAGGAACGGGGATGGGAAGTTCAAGGTTTACAAAAAAAGCTCCCTTGTATAACCCAATACACACCAAAACCTCTTTCAAAGCTCACCACATGCATCAGATTAAGAACAGCATCTGGATTTAATGCTTGTTATCAAACTTGTGGCTTTGCTGAATTCTACTGAAGCAAACATCCCAGATTTCTGAAAACCAAGGTCATACAGGGAGCTCTCATCTGGAGCATGGATTAAGTTTTAAAAAGGCACTGTAATATGGATGCAGGAAGGTTTTCTTTTAAATCAGGCATCAAAGTTAGCCCAGGAAGAGGTTAGTCAATCATTAATATGAAACATTACCACCAGCACTACTCAGTATGTTAATAAAGATTTAGGGCTGGTCAGAGTTTCTTGAGTTGTAGTAGTCTGAGTCATTGCTGCTGAGAAGACACCAGAATAATAAATCAGTATGAAATGGAGCCATCAGAGGGTAGCTGGTTGGAAAACTGGGGGGGGGAAAAATCTTTAAATTGAGACAAGCATCCTTGCAGTTTTCTGAAAACAGTGTGCAGATTACATAGCCTGTACCCCCTATAACTGGGGTGTATTTTTTTGGTATTTTTGTATTTCGTTGGTTGGTGTTTGATTGTTAAATCAGGGCAATTCATTCTAGAAGACAAGCTTGACAGCAATGGAAAAAGGCCCTTTAAAAAGCAAAGAAAACAGACCTCTCTGAAATGCCGAAGAATATTACTTCCAATACCAAGTATTTCATACTGAAGAATGCACGAGGTCCTTCAGACACCTGGCACTCCATTAAATTACCCATCCCTTTGTGTAACATCAACACCACAAGCTGCTGCAGCCTTATGGCAGATGAAAAGCAAGAAGTGCTTCCTGTGAAACGTGAACCATGTAAGAGCTGGAAGCAGCAAGCAGTCAGCAGAGGTGATGCACAGCACACGTAGGTGCAAAGCAGGACGCGGCATCTCTCTTCTCGGAGTGGAATTTAAAAGCAGGCTGGGAAAATGGCTGACTGGCCCATTAGATAAAAATGCCATTTGTAACTGTTCATGCATTTATTCAGATGCTCTCTGAGGGTGTCCAGAAAAAGGTTTTGTAATTGGAACCTCGATAATTGTCTGTGAAAAAAAAAATCTGATGAAGCACTACTAAGCTAGAACCAGGGACTACCACAAAAAAAACAGACCAAAAAAAAAAAACAAAAAAAAAAAACCCCCAAAAAAAAACCAACAAAAACAAAACAGGTTCCACTTTCACAGTCTCAAAGAACTAACTAGGTTGGGAAAGACCTTTGAGATCCTCAAGCCCAACCTAAAACCTAACACCACCTTATCAACTAGAGCACAGCACTAAGTGTTGCATCCAGTCTTTCCCAAAACACTTCCAGGGATGGTAACTCCACCACCTCCCTAGGCAGCCCATTGCAATGCCCAAACACTCTTTCTGTGAAGAACTTTTTCCTGATGTCCAGCCTAAACTTGCCCTGGCACTTTGTGTTTGCCTGATTGTTTTTTGCCACCCTATCAGCTAACAAGGCTACTATGTTAAGTTTTAAAATAAAGTGAAGAAAATTGGAGAATATATTTTAAGGAGTAACATGCTCTCCAAAAACCACTTCTATTCTCCAGAGAATATAAACTACTGCTTTTGCTTTATTTGCCAGGTAGATTTAACAGGAAGATGACTGAAGAGATAGAAATGAGATTTTCATCTCCACTGTGGGGACAATGCACACAATATGCTTAGACAGTTCTGGTAGCAGTTTCTGCTGAAATAGTTAAAAAAAGATGACAGCTTTGGTCTAAATTAGTACTCAGTCTATCAGCCACCACACCAATGGATTATTAATTACAAGTCTACAGGTTGTATCTCTCATGAGGAAGAAAAACAAGTGTACGGGTAGCCAGGTTGCAATCCTGGCTGGCAGGGGGTAACAAGGTGTTCTGAGGAAAACAGCGTGAAATTGTGGTTATGGTACAGATTCCAATACCAGTCCAAACCCATCATACCTCACTAGGCAGGGCTGGGAAATACAGCTGCTCAATGATGGCCAGGGTGTAGCAGTTATTACCAGGGTACTGCTTCAAGCTGAGGCATTATTGAATCAAGAGTTCCACATCATCAAGGAGAAAAAGTTTGAAATATTTACGCTGAATTGCAAAAAAAGAAAGGCTAAACTGGGAGGTTAGGTAAACTCTCGCAAGCAAATGGCACAGAGAAGAAAATACACACCTAAGTGAATCCCTCTCCCTCCCAGGAGAAGATATCCCAAAAGGCACTCACATCTCAAAGACCCCAATGTGAAGCAAGCTTCTCTTTTTACATATACCTAGTCACACTACAAAAGCTGACACAGATTCTACTCCCTTGCAATCTCCCAAAATTGTGTCCATTAAATTCACATGGAGAATACTGCCCGCTTTGTGACCCAGGCAGTTCATCTCTGCTGACAGCCCATGCAGCATCCAGTCCCCAAGCAAGCAAAAAGCTGAACTAGACAACTAAAGAGCAAAGCTGCTGCTTCATAGAGGTACTCCTGCACAGAGGTGCCAGCTCTTCCTAGGCCTCAACAGAACTTTTGACAAGTTGCTCTCTCAAAAGGGTGGCTTATTCAAACTGTGTGAGGGTAAAAACTGGTAAAAAACTGGAGCTTTTTTACCAGTGGAAAACTCTGAAAACCACGTGTCCTGGGTTGGCTATACGATGCCTTTAACCCCAACTGTCTGCTCTGTTTAGGCTGGATATAAGTGCTGCACCTTTAAGATTTGTTCCGAGAGCGAAGAGGGGAGAGAAGCGCGGAGTTTGTTATCACAAACTGCACTCGCTCCCCCGCATCCTGCTCCTGGACTGTGTTGTCTGCGGATGGACNCTTTGCCTGTTAAATAAATAGTTTTTCCTACTTTTCTCCTAAGGAATTGTTTTTTCCCCGAGCCAGTGACTGGGAGGGGACATTTTGGATTGGCTTCTCCTAAAGTAAACCCTCCTAAAGCTTCTTCCTAAATTTTGTCTCTGACCCAGAACCAATACACCACACAAGGGCTTTATTTCCCCAAGCCTTCGGCTGACACGAGATGCAGCCTGTGAGAGTGGTGAGTGTACAAAACACCAACTGGTGCGCATGGCACACTGCAGCACACATGCAGCCTCAAGTGCCCTTTACCACAGCAGTAACTACTGCAGGCTGCAGCTGCTAGTCCTAAGTGGGCTGAATCTCCCAAGGTACTTCGGGTCTTTATGTTTTTATCATTTATAAACTAACAAAAGCCACACAAGATGTTTCCCAATTGCACCAGCTGCACACAGTGAAGTGGAGGGAAACAATACATTAACGAAATCTTCTGAGGAAAAAATAACACAACACTACTACTTTTCCTTGCTCTCTCCTTTTGTAATTTGATGCCTGATGCTTTTTCTCTTATGCTTTAATTGCTTTTACACTGAACTTATTCTAGTCTTTACTGCAAAACTAATATAAAGTTAAAACAAAACAAAACAAAAAACCCAACCAACCAACAACAAAAAAATCCCAAAAGCAAACAAAAAAAACCCAAAAAGGGATTCTTGTTGCACACCTTTCCACATATTTCGTAGCTTGACTAGAGTCTTTACATGTAAAACTGCACAGCAGAAGAAATTTCTGCAGACATGTTTCAAAATCTGCTGCTGATGCCAGAATTTAAGAATGTATCATCCATGTCACAGTCCTAATAAAAATTAATTTTCAGTTTTATTACAGAAGTCACTACGAAGGAAGCCATCAGACCTCAGGTAACAACAACACTTACAAAGGTGTTTAATGCTGTTGGTTTGGCATGCACACTTAGCTATGAGGGTCTCAGCAGGCCCCATGTCTGAAAAATGAAATGCCAGCATTGTAGTAAGAAAATTACACTCCTAAGATATCACAATCTAAAGTAACAAAAGTGTCTTTATTGTGTGAGTTTTATGTGAAATAGATCTGCGATATTTACCCCATTTTATAAACCTTCCAAATCCTTCTCTGTTATATATTAAAGGAACAATCTTTATTTTTCAACTTGTCTTCAAGATGCATCCCGAATAATAACAAACAGGTGGCATGTCAGAGATCTGCACAGAGGAAAGGTTTGATAGTGCCACAGTTAAGAAACATATAGTCAGTGCAAAAATAACTGGAAAAAAGGTACGAACCCCACAAAATTATGAATTAACAGCTATGAGACAACTGTAGCCAAAGACACTGAAATTAAGTCAAATAGCATGTGATAAAACACTCAGGGTCTGTTGAGAAGACAATTCGTAAAGTGAGATATGAAAGTGTTAAACAAAGTGCGAACTTACCATTTCCACAGGAAGGTAAACCTGCCATTTATTAAGCATACAGATTAAAGTCATGGATATTGCTTCAGGAAAGCATCACTGTGTAAATCTCAAAATATACTGCAAAAAAATTTGAAAATTTTCTGAAGTTTTGAAATATTTGTGCAGTGGATTGATTTGTCCTGGGAGAGGCAGAGCTTTTCCTTTCAAGGCTTCCAATAAAACCATTATCATGTTTCAAAAACTAACACTGTACCTCTCCAAAGCCATAATTAAGAGCCACTTACCAACTTCAACTGGTTATAAAACACAAGTGTATGAAAAACTGTTATATTTGTGTTCTTGTAAGAACAGAAAAGTGACAACACATGTAAAGTGCATTAAAAGATACCGATATTCTGCAATTTTAACGCTGTCATTTGTCATTCCAGACAAACATTTTGTCGAGCACAAAGTACATTCCCAGGCAGGCTCATTCTGCTCTGGGTGCTGCACACCTCCATGCCTCTCCTGACTGAGCTCTACACCAGACCAGACCACCCCGGGGCAGCATGGCTGATGCAATCATGCAAATGATGCAAAAAAACCTCACCCAAGAATGAATTACTCATTTCCATCGGTAAGTCACTCTCTGACAGGTGACCTCCTCCTCCTCCTCCTGGGGGAAAAAAATTTTCCCACCCTTCTGCATATCTTTCAGTAAAATTTCAGGCTCCACCAAAGAGGAACCTCTAGTGAACCACTTGCAATTCTGACTCTTGCATATGGATCTTTTCTTCCATAGATGTGGGAAACTTTCTTGTACTCCTTCTAAAATAGCATAACCACAAGGAACAAGGCATTGTATGTGTTACCAGATACCCATCTCAGTATCTCCGTGAAACAGTAACTCCTTTGAAGTATATTTCCAAGTTCACAGAACTGTAATGTTCACACTACAGGGTTTTTTCTACCAAGACTGAAAACAATCCAGTTTGTAAAACCTCCAGCTACAGACAAATTAAGGGAGAGAGTTATCTTGACACCATGGACACAGAGAGGCTCAATCTGCAGGTGAAGCAGTGTTTTGCAGTGTTTCTGATTATAAAAGCATTTAAACTATTGCACAGCACACTCACCATATTTTAGTTTTGTTTGTGAAGCTATGGGCATGGAGATACTACTCTAAAACTGGGGGAGAAGGTGTCAGTAAAACATCTTCGAGCAGAACCAAAACTCTAGAAAAAACCTGTACCTACTATACCTAAATTCAACAGAGCACACCAGAGAAATTATACAGCGGGTGCATACCATCACCAATTCACTCTCGCCCCTGAACCAGATGGTGTAGTATTTTCTTCAGTTTATTTGAAACTTGCCTGAACTGCCTCTAAAGGTTTTAAGAATTCTATAATGAGAGAGAAAATTTCTATTAGAGAAAGTACAGAAGAAACCTAACATTTGCCCATACACATACGGCAGACAGGTCTCTGGAGAAATGTGACACCCTTTGGGGAAGTAAGAAACAAACTTGGAGAAGATTTGCGAAGGCAGATTTATTCCTCCCTTTTCTCAAAGAGCAGGAGTATTCCATGCTTGAAAAAACTTCTTTTTTAGAAAAAAAAGTAGCAGTTTGGTACAAGTGCTGTTTGTGCTGTATCTACTTAACTTTACCTTACGGAAATGAGCCCATTACAAGGTTGTAAAGTCTTATCCTTAGGCGAGCTTTCAGGTTAAAAACATGTGGGATGAGTAAGAGATGAGCAAAAGAACTCACCAACTCCTGCTGAGTTTCCAGACAGCTTGAAACAGATAATTACAATTTTAAAAAGGAAGAGATTCAGCAATTTTGATAAAATAACAATTAAGTTAGAAACTTAATTAAAAATAAGCTTTGAGGCTTTTACTGGACGATGTGGCAATCTATGTATTTGCATCATACATTTACTGATCCCATATCCTTTTTGCAGACAACTAGGCACAACATTTAACTCTCTGCCAAATCTCATTTAACCCTTTTGCTCCTTGCAAACACATTTTACCTTTTATTCATAGCTCAAAGAAATCAAGTTCCACTAAAGCTATGTTAATATAAAGAAATATCCGCTGACACAGAACAAATTTGAAAAAATCCAGAGACCTTCCTTGCAAAAGCAATTGTTTAGCCACCCCCCCACCCAGGATGAACTCATATATCCTCACATGCAGGACCAGAAAGATGCAAATATCTGCACCAGTTCTGTGTGCTGGTTTGCATTTGCTGGTTTATTTTTTAAATGAAGAGACAAAAATGGTAATTCTGGGTAAGAGAAGATTGTGACATGTCAGCCAATTGCCTTGTTTCTCAAAGGAAGCAAAAACTCTATCCGTAACACAAAGTCCAGTCCTTCCTTGCTTTGACAAGCATTAGAAGCACTTCCATAGTTGGGTCACCTTGGCCCCACCTGTGCCATTGCTGCATCCCTTGCATTTCAGGTGGTTGTTAAGAGTTTCTTCAACTATTCCCTCCTACACGTCCTGAGGAATGGAGTCCACATGCTGACTTTAGCACGCTGTGCCTTCCTTCTTAAGGTCATTACCAAGGCAAACACAATTACTGACAATTTTTAAGAGCAGCATCAGCATCATGTTAAGATGGGCACTGCTGGATGAAAGAAAGTGACTGCAAAACAAAGTCTAGGTCTGTAGCACAATTATCAAACCGTTTAAATATTTTATGCTACTATAACTTCTTTTTCACAGTGGACTACCAAGTTTCCAAATTGCCTATAACAAAAGTGAACAAATTACCGCTGAAAAGTGCTTTTCAATCTAAATGATTCTATTCTAGGAAAGAACCTTTATCCTACTGTTGGCTCCTTTTACCGGTGGAAATACAAATAGTGCCTTTGTTAAGATCTATGCAAATAAAGATTTATGCATTTTGATCTGATTCGACGTAACACTAACAGAGATGCCAATATGGAACAACACTACTTTTTAAATTCAATCTATATAATTTCTTCTTTTAAAGAATAAGGTTACGTATGAAGACCTGTTTCAATCCATTAAGTCATACTTAGTTTAAACCAGCAATTACAAATTCTAATTTGTAACAATCCAAAAAAAAAACCTAGAAAAAAACGCTGAACTGCTGTGGAAAAAATAGCTTTGTCCTCCTGTACACCTCAGATAATATATCTGCTATAAAATGGAAGTTGTTATTATTTTATAAGATGAAATAAGATGGAAAAAGCAATGACTGACCTGGTCCAGAAAATATGCTAAGTTTGAATTCAATGAAAACGTATTTTCTGAACTGCATACAGACTGACAATGAAAATATCTACCCGCTAAACATCCATATGCAATCCCGATTCACTGAATTCCTTCAGCGTGCAAGTGAGCTTAATAAAATCAACTGACTGTGAACATACTAAAGTGGATTGCTGAATATGAGCCTCCATTATACAGTACGGTACTCGCAGTGACTTATTCTTGGTAAGAGCATGTTGGCATCCTGTTACTGTCTCTCTCTGTTCTTGTTTGCCCCACCCAAACACCACAAAGGTTAAGATTTATACCATACATGGTGACATAGCTAAACCTTTAATGCAGAAAGTGCTGGCTTATACAGGGGTCCTCCAACTTACCTGTAGCTTGGCAGAAGAGGTGGAAGGGTCCTCGGACACTAACATGCTGTGCCTGGTCACTTAGGAAAGGTGGCAACAACATGACCTTTACAGGGTCTTTGCTAGACCAAACATCAGGCTGGGTACTGGTGGGTGAAGGAGGTGAACCACTTCCCACACAGGACAAAAAGGAGGTACCAGTAGGAGGGAAAGGTATAGGAGATGAGGCTGTGTGACAGAAGAGGACAGAAAAGAAAGTAAAAGGGTACTAAGGAAAGAAGTTGCAAGAAATACATCACACAACGAAGAAATAATGCAAAAAGACAAATGAGTTTTAGAAAGGTAGTAAGACGAAGTGTCCCTAGGCCCCTAGAGAAGAGCACTTTCCTCCTTCTCCATGTTGTTTTTCTTCCATGCTTTCCATATCCCCACCCCGGGTTACAACCCATTCAACTGAAGCTGAGGCTGCCTCAAATTAATTACGAAGTTTTTACATTCCCCCCAAAGGACATCACAAGGAACATTAGTGCTTGCCAAATGGAAAGCATTGTCATTGTGTCACATTTCAGAAAAGCGAAGATGTAATACAATTTATTTTAATATTTATTCTGTTATATGTACATAATTAAAAATAGAAAAATAAAACCAAACTGAATCTTATAAAATATAAACTGTTTACACTAAGATGGTCTAAATTATGTTTGCATGAAGGTTCAACACAGAAAAGCAGCCCAGGCATACTGCTATTTACTGTTAAAATGTATTCTACTTCTAGCAATATTTACAGAACGAAGCAGTGAGAGGAACAATTCTTCAGGACTGTACTGCACACATAAAATGCTTTTACAGACAAACAGTGCTGCTGTGAACCAGGCTGAGAACAAATGCACACTTTCACGTTAGCAGGCATGATTCACATAAACAGTTCAAAGGATTGATTGTTTAAGCAGCTCCAGTTTCAGTCTCCAGTTGCATAGGAGAGTGAAGGTATCATCCAGAAAGGGTGATGCTGCAAGTATTTGTCACAAAAAGAAGCTGAGTTATTTCTGAATCTGAAAAGAAGAAAAAAATCAGCAACATTTTCTCATCAGGCTGTGTCCTAACAGTCCATTCCAGCGAGTCACCAGCTGAATTGTTGGAATTAATTCTTCTTGATTCCTGTTTTGCTTCCACAATGCAAGACATCTCTTTCCGTGTCACTGCTAACTGACAGTTGCTTGCCTGTACTGTTCTATAAACTAAAGAAAAAAAGAATAAATCCAGTTTTGTATAGAAAATAAAACGTGACTATGTCCAGCTGGCTGGCTGGTGGGGGGGAGGAAAAANTTGTTTCCTCCATCCCCATTCCCCACTTACTCCATGTTTTGTACTGATATTGTTGTACCTACATTTCTAGAAAGCAGCAAAGAAAAGAGCCTTTAAACAAGATTATCCCTGAGTCTTACACAAATCAAGGCAATGCTATCCCCATTATACCTTAAAATCTAAGATACTTACAGAGCAGTTAAAAAAATTAACTTTAACCAACTAAAGAGACCTAGTGTGCCAAAACACAAAGCATAAAACTAAAAACAATCACTAGAAGCAAAGAAAAAAAATGTCCCAATCTGGACAAAAGTCTATAATTTACCAATCTGATAAACTAAACTCAATTTCCAATTTGGAATTAAAATGAAACTAGATTTTTTTTAATGGCAACTAAAAATATGTGAAGACTGAAGTACTTTTTAAAGCCAACTGAATTATAAAGTTACTCTTACTCTATCGAAGAATATGGCCAAAGAACAAGCAAGTAGCTTCACCAGAGCAAAGTGCTCAGTGGGGGGAAAATTGGGAATAAACAAGTGGTGATCTGAAACTGGCCATTTGAAAAAAACAGAAAAAAAGACAGTACAACACAAGATGCGATGGTCTCCAGACAAGTACACCACTTCTCTAATCTGTTGAGATCTGAACGAAAATTGGCTTGCTGTACAGCTTAAGCACGTAACCCCTGCTATGGCTTAGCTGTCACACCCAGGCTCTCCGTGCTCAAATAGCCAGCCGCAGGACCACAGCTCACTTCCGCCTCTGAGAGGGACGATGGGCTCCTTCAGTCCCCCTCCACGTCCGAGTCGGCGTACTTGAGCTCGCACTTCACGTCGAAGGGCTTGTCCTTGGCCTCACGGGAGGCCTGCGAATCCCCAGCCTGCAGCTGGCTGTTCCCACAGTCGGGCTCGGTCTCATAGCCGGTGTCATGCGCAGGCTTGGGCTGCTCCCCGCTCTGGTGGCTGACACTGCCCTGCTCCACCAGCGTCTCCTTCACACTTTGCTCGCAATCAGAAAAATCTGACTTCGTTTTCTTCTTACCAAGCAGCATCACAGAGCGAAATTTCAAGCACTGCCCTGGCAAGTAGCCTTTGTAACAGTTGTAGGAGAGCAGGCACAAAAAGAGAATGAAAAAGAAGAGGAAGAGGAACATCAACAGGAAGTTATCATTTGACTTGAGGAACATTGTCTTTTCCGGGACTGCATCAGGAATTGAATTGAAGAGCTCTGTGTTGGAGGCTACACTTGTTAGGACGGGGCCAATGGGCTTTGTTAATATCCTTGCTGTCGTTACTGGTACCATGTGAGTGGTCGAGATGTGAGTAGTGGACCCCTCAGTTGATACAGCTGACACTTTTGGCAGATCACTATTACCTTCTGTTGGTGCGGGGGTCGCAGTGGGGCCCACCGTGGTATGCTGCATTTTTTTCAGTTCCAAAACATGCTTAGCCAGCACTTGAGAAAATTTCTTATTTTTCACTTTTTCTTCTGACAAACACTGGTAAACACCACTGTCTCCTTCTGATAAATTGAAGATGAGCAGTGCCTTCTCCAGCAGACGGTACTTGGGACTCTCCACTCTCAGCACATCATCTTTGAACTTCCAAACTACCTGTGCCAGATTGGACTTTTGAGAACACTTGAGTTCTGCTGTGCTCCCATGCTTGAATGTATGCTGTAGGGGATTCTCTCTTACTTTATCTGGAACATCAAAATAAACGTGCAGAGTATCAGCAATGATTTCAGTTTGCTCTAATCTGTACAGCTTCACCAGACTGTGTTACAGTCTTACTGGAAGCATGAAGATTATGGCATTCACCTCACAAGACCAGGTAGACAGCATGCAAGAATCTCAGTGGAATACCAAGCTGCACGTGGAACATCAAGACAAACTAAGAGATAGGACACCTCAACTCTAAGACAGTCTCCACTTCTAGATAAAGGTGAGACCTCAATGATCCACAACTGAGTGTGCACCTGAGAAGTCACTGTTTGAAAGATACTGTACTTGGTCTCACTTTATATCCCATCAGTGCATTTTAAGTAAAGCAGCAACTACAAAGGAAGTTCAGTTTTCCAAAAGGAAACTGAACTAGGAACTCTCTTCTGAATAAAAAGGTTATTTGCGCTTACGGCACACCCACAACTGATGGCATCCCATAAGTTAACAAAAAAAATAACACGCAAAGCTCTCATGGTGGTCCACACTTTGCTTGGATTATAAATAAAAAGTGAGTACATCAAACTCTTAAGAGCTTTTTTTACTGCAGCTAAAATCTCCTGTAACTCTACTCCACTTTATGATCTCCTTGATCTGGTGGCAGCAGCACACACGATAAAGAAAGGACCTGTGGTTACTTGTTTTAAAGCACTATGGAAGGTACTTCAGCTGCTCCATATCATGTTCTAAGTTCCCCCTCCCCTCTCACCATAAAACCAGCTTTTTTTCAGAAAAATTTGATCTGATCTAGCAGCAATAACCAAGCACTTGTCAAAGCTCACAGTAGAATGTCAAATGCTGCATCAAAGAGACAGAGGCCTCTGCAATAGAAGTACTTCTGGCATTGCTTTCATTCACAAGTCACTGTTGAGGTGCCCCCATTCATTTCAGGGGGTTGTGCACTGCACACTGAAATGCATACAAACACAGACAGTTTTTAAGGCAACATGCAGGTTGTACAGATGCTCAAATATTCAAAGCAGAATCCCATACCTATTACAATATAAATGAATGTCCAGATAATCACGAAAGCAAAGCTGAACTAAACAGAACTGTTTCACCATTCCACCTAGACATATGAAGGAGCTCTTCAAAGACAAACTCACCAGAACAAGAAGATGCATCTCCACCTATGTTTTGAATCCAGTTCCTATAAAAGGAAGTCCAAGCATTACAACTTCAAATCTTGTTTCCAAAAGTCTGTCCATCCCCTTGTACTAATAAGAGTCATCTAAACAGCACTAGCAGACATAAATGGGTAAGAAAAAGTCTCTATTTGAAAACATTCAATTTCTAAAATTCCCATTATCAGTATGGGAAAAGACTGATTAAATACTGATTGTAACTGTAAGGTAATCAAAGGACACTGTTACCTTTCCATTTCACTTTCTTTAAAAATATCAGTGCAGGAAGCTTCAAGAGGTTTCCAAGCACAGTAAGGATCCCTTGCCAAAACACAGTCAACGCAAGTGGTATACTTGTCACAAAATGCTAATGGAGACTGCACCACACCAGAATTTGAACCAGCAAAGAGGTATCTTCTGCCCTAAAGAGAATAAAGCACAACAAAAAATCATCATAGCCAATCACTGTCTCAAACCCGAACAACCCAATTCATGGAACAATTTAAGTGTTATTAAAGAGCTGCACAAATATAGCCTTTTTTGTAAAAAGTGGTTACTCAGGAGAGTAAGCATTTGATTAGCTTTTATTTCTAGAAAGTTATCTTGGAAATACTGCAGCAACGCTGAAAAGTGCAAAAAGACAACAAAAAATTCGAACAGGTATGTGGAAAGTAACCATGCCTAACTATGACTTTATCAGCTTTTCCAGAAATACGAATGCAATAATCCTTCTATGAGGCTAGGCAAGGGTACGCTGGTGACAAGGCTGCAGTTGGCACACGCAAGACTGAGCAGGCAGTAGGGCTGCTCCTGTTAACCCAAAGCAGCCCTACTGCCTTCAGCTCTTCAGCCAGCCAGTCCCTGCAGCCACATCAGCATCATCCTTACAAGAGTCAAATGCTTCTTAAGAAAGCATACTGGTAGCATTCAAAGAAAACACCACTGGCAAGACACCTAGAAGAAGGGGAAAATAATCTTAACGGCTCTTGAACCACTGCTGCTGGGGATTCCAAAGCAGTCTGACTCTGAGCACAGCAGGAAAAGACTGCACCCATCCTTACCATAAAAGGTAGGCAGCTGCCGTATTTCACTCATCTGCTTTAGAGCTCAGGGAAAATCATGCTAAAGGTACACTGTCAATTTACATACTACCAGGCTCCTCAAGAAAGGAGCCTGTCCTGCAACCCAAATCCACCATGACTGACCCACTACTCCTTTTGAGAGGCTCTGCACAGAAAGCTGAATGGCACACCCCACCTCAGCAGTGGGCTGGCTTCATCCTGAGCAGAATATTGAGCAGGTTTATCAGCACCCTACTGCACCTGCCAGGCAAATGAGCTGGATCCAAGCATGGAATGGCTTTTCCTGTACTGCAGCTGTACAGATCTGAGTGCACAGAAATGTACTCAGCCATGTCAGCAGTGAGACTGCTTGATTCCAGCAGAATGAGTATAGTCACAAAGCAATGAGCAGACATACAAAGAAAGATTTAAAGCACAGAAACATTCCTCAAAAATCTCATGTTCAGCAGACATTTGGTCTTGACATCATAAACACTCTCAAGAAAAAAACTGACAAAGCATCTTAAGGCTGCATTTAGGTTTTGGGGCTCACTGATGCTCTGCTCTTTCAACTAAGGATGTAAGGAGGTTCTGCCACAGGAACTAACAGGTCAGACTCTTTAATGCAATGATCATAAACAAGTGTCTAGAGGAAGCTGCAAGACCAAGCACAAATTAGTCTGAATCCTTCTTGCATATAAAGTGTGCAAACAGCTTTCAAACTCTTGACACTGGAAAATATAAGATAAAACACAATCAAAAAAGAATCTGCTGGCACTGCTGGAAGACATAGTTTGAACAACAGTCAAATGAACGTTCAAATGCATTCTTCCATCCTGAAATTTAACATATAGTCCAGATTAGTGCTGGACTGTGCTGCAGTGCTCACAGAAGGAAGTCTACAGTGCTGGAGACATACAACTTCCTAGGAAAAGCTTCCCATTCTGCTCGAAGATTCCACAGCGCACCAAGCACTGCTCATCTCTAGAGTGCTCTGCTGGATAACACTGCAACACTGCGCATGGAGTGTCTTGGCACGTTTCCCAGCTCAAACATCCAAGATTCCAGGGAACATGCAGCAAGATGAGCACACCATTTAAAAAAAAATCCAGACACACCTTCCAGTCAAGCAGGAGTTAAGATTATCTACTGTAGGCTCATCTGACTGCCCACCACCCTCCACAAACTATGAGAAGAACCTAGAGACTACTGAAAAATGCGCTCAGAAAGGACTCTGACTCCAGAGAGGTCTAAAGCCCACCATTAGGGTAATTATTACCCTTCTGTAGTTAGTTCACTATTGTGGGATGCCATGACAGGTAACACAATACCAGCTCTGTCACGGACTTCAGTAGCCACTGACTGTGGAGGCAGAAACTTGTGTTTTCAGGCTGGGAAGCAGCAGGAATCCCTGCCTGGGTGATACTGTGACTATACAGTTACCATAACTCTGGCAGCTGACCCAATCTCTCACTCCCCATCACAGAAAAGGACCTCTGGTTTTATGGGAGTGTACTGGGCAGCTTTACTTCAGTGAGTATGTGGCACCTGTACCCAGAACGAATAAATTCAGTGCTGTTATTCCTACAGCAGCCTTCCAAGTGTGTGCTTAAATTGCTACATTATGTGTATTCATATCAGGCTTAATGCCCATCTCTTTCTTTGCACTCCACTGAAATAGGCAAATCATAATTAAGCCAGTGTAGAAGAATTAGAAGAATGGGTATTAGCATATATCTTAGAAGAGCTATCTATCATATCTTCTATGATAGGGCAAATTACGAAGCTTCCTGTTAAAGCAAGTAATTTGAACCTTTTTTTTTGCAGGTTAAGCAAATATTTTTTGAATGCGCATAAGTATGTATATAAATATACAAACATAATACAAATCTGCACAGATATATAAGTGAGTTGTCAGTGAGTATCATACAAAAACAATACAAACATGTTTATGGAAAACTAAGCACAGACTTTTTAATCCTGCTTTTCATTTGTCTAGCAAAAACATACTCTGTCTTTTCTTTCTATTATAAGCATGAAAGGATAAATAAACATGCAGAATGAGCTTTTACAAACTATGGCATAAAGCTCTGTTCCCCTGAGCTGATCATGTTGACATGCAAAATTTTATTAAATATCACACAAAAATAAAAGCTGTTTCAAAGTATTCCTAAGTCCCTAAGCTGCAGAGCACTTATGTATGGATCACTAGGTAGCTACTGAATGCTGGTATTACTACTAGATACTTCAAAAGAGGCATTCATTCTTTATGAAACCCAGAAAATCTTATGGTGCTACAAGTGACTTTAGGCATAGACAGATATATCCATGGATGTGAAGGTCTGAGTAACTAGGGCAGAAACCTATCTCATGTACAAACTATACACAGTGACCAATCCTCTTATTGTCACAAAAGCACTCTAGGGTTAAACCAAGCAACTGATAAACAGTGCAGGACAGCTGCCAGGTTTGGAGTGTGCAGCAGCTCTTGTGCCATGCAGCTGGAGCTGCAGCTGGTGCCCCACTGGGCAGATAGGACCACACCAGAGGTCCTCACCCACAGCTGCAGCAATGTAACTGCTCTCATGACATAACCAGCATGCAGGAGCCTGTGACATTTGGGACAGCAGAAGTCAATTAACTACACAAGTGTGAATCCCTTTGCTAGAATACTATTCTCTCTTCTTAGATCTATTTCCTCAGAACCACACACCACCACTCTGATAATCTCAATACCCAGGATTTTTTCTCAAAAATCTGCAGTGGCCACAAGGGGTCAGGTTTTTTCATCCCTGAAAACCTGAAACTGGTTTCTCAAAACACCTTACAGTTTCTTGCTTCTGCACATGGAAATCAAGTGAAGACCTGCATACCTGTGCTCTCCAAGCCATTCCCCCATGTCTGAACACTTCCAGAAGCTTGCCACCTACCAAATATGCTGAAATGCAGCAGGTAATATATGACTGCTGCAGCATGGTGAGTTACAAATGCAACCTTTGGCTGGTTCTATGCATAGTGATGGTCTCTTGTCACAAGGTCACAAAGTGGCACAAAAAGTTTTGTGAAAGAACAGAAGGAGATGAATACTGTGATGCTTATACCACTTACTGTTTTGGATGAAAGCAAGAGAGTTTGAACTGGTTCAAAATTTGGAAAAAGCTGTGTTTCTTCAATAATATGCATTCCATTTTCATAGCTGATAGCTTTGTGCAGGGCTCCTCGATCTGAAACAACAGAGGACTATGTTTAAGTAAGATCTTTGAAATAAAAAGGGAAGAAAAAAGCCTTCACAACTGCTGTAAGTTGTCTCAATAATCTGCTTGCTGTTCAGCAGAACAACTCCATGTCAAAGGCAACTATTAAACTTGCCATCATCAGGACCTCTGAGCAAGAAATAACATTTTGGTGCACAGAATGACCAGTTGGGGATTATATTGAGTGGTTTTACTAAATTCACTGAAGCTTTCCAGTTCTTTTCCTGCAATACTTTTTCAAAGTACCTAAGATTCTCCACTTACTGTGACACCCTACTTTTTTTTTTACACCAGCTGGTGTAAAAGCACTGTAAATATTGAAATCTCAAGAGTTTCTCTAAGAAAACTTAAGAATCAGTACATCACCAAAACCAGGTGTTTTGCAGAACTCACCTGTACCGATGAACATAACATCATAGATGGTGCCATTGAGTGCTCTGACTCTGTCAACTACAATCTGTGTATACTTCACATCTCGTTTTACTAACCGAGGTCTGTCTCTCATTGGGGTCACAGAGTCATCCATTAGAGGATGATCTTTAACAAACTGCAGTGTTTTGTCTGGTAAATTTAGAGAACTCATGTAGTTTGATGCTCTGGCTTCATTGTTTATACACTAGAAGGGGGGACAGGGAGAGGGTGAAAAAGAAAAAAGAGAACCAAATGGCATCATTTACTTGTACAAAATAAAGACAATTAACAGCACTTGCATGCATTTTCTTCTCCAAATTAACTTGGCCAGTAACCACACCTGTATGCTATACTCATTGTACCAAAGAAGGTCCTCAAGTCTCATAGCACTGTTATGTACTAATCCCTGACCTTTGGACCACATTTTTGTTTGAGTCCAAAATACATTCTAGGACAATATTCCTACTGTGCTCTCACACACCTTCAGTACTTTCAACCATCACCTCTTTCAGCACCAGCAACAGTATGACTGTAAGGAACATAAGGAAGTAAAAAAAGTCTGAAAGAGACCCAGCACTAGGAAAGTTTGAGTTTGCAGAGCAGTGCACTATATTAGATAAACATGCTGATTCTACTGAGACAATGCAACAGTTGCTATACTTCTTTTCATCTGAACTAAAAAGTGTATGATATTGCGAGTGTAAACTGAGTTCTATTTCACAATGAGAAAATTATCAATAAAATAATGAAATACAAAACCAGCAAATAACTTAATTCTACATTAAAAAACCCCAAAACCCAAAGACTTTGATTGCCAGATAAAAAGTTCAGAACATATTACTTGGGTGTTTTTCTATGAAGTTTTTACAAGAAGTAACCAGGTGATGGCAAACAAATGAATCATTAGTAGGTTACTAGTACTCCCTAGACTGTTTCCTCCTGAGCATTAAAAAAGTCATGAGATCCACAACTACAGAAACTTACCGCACCAGGCCGAGGATTTGGAACTTCCCCATTGTATCGTACCCACTTTGTATGAGACTGTTCCACTGTAGCACTCTGCATGTATTTTCCTTTTGAGAAAACCTCTTCTACAGTAGACAGATTGTATGCACACACTGCTGATAGCCCCACATTATTCCTATTAATTCAGGAAGAGATTAGGAAAAAAAACAAAACTCAACAAAATGCAGGAGTAATTATCATTTTCTTGTAGTAACCAATTGAGATTAAAGGTACTTTATGCAGGAAAAGGCTATATCACACTTACAGTTGTGGGGTGAAGACTCCATATATCACTGGTTCCTTCAAAGTTGGAGATTTGAGAATAAAAACATCATTGATAACATTGAAAATTAAGTTCTTATCAGGGATGGTACAAATCAGTCTGGCCTTGAGAAACGAAGTCCATTTTTTCTGCAAGGTCCTTAATCCTCCTTGGTCCCTCTTATAGTATAAAAAAATGAAAAGGTGTTTGTGAGGAGAACTAGCAGCATTTTTGCATTTAAGAAGCACTGCTATAAAGCATGCATTTACTAAGCCCTAGTGTTTTATCTATAGCAACATCAATAAATGTTAACACATTCACAAACAAAACAGTAAAAAAGCTACAGGAAAATTGGTTCAACAAAAATAATGCAAAATTATTTCTATCACACACACAGGGAAGATGAAATATGAGAGTTAATGAAGAACCACACTACAGCATCACTCAGAAAAATTGAGATGGGCAATGTATCATTAGGAAAAAAGTAAAACAAGCATGGAAGTATTATATTGTCCTCTAAGAGAAATATGTAATACTGCATTTGTTCAGTGACATCAAAACTGATTTAAATTCTAATGTTGCAATACGCCTTAAGACTTGCCCAACACTGATAATTTTATTAGAAGAAAGCCAGCAATGGTTTAATCCTTCTAGCAGTTACCACCTTTATTAAGGACTTGCAGGTACCAAGGCTTAAGATACATTGACTAGAAACATATTTCGAAATACTTGGTAATTGAGCTGTAGCTCTGATAGTTCCCTTATAAAAGGGCATATTGAAACAGTATTAATATTTCCATTTAATGTTTCCATTCATTATCTATCCAATGGTGTATGCAATATATTAAAGGGAATCTGTAAAATTTATTAA
The DNA here is from genome assembly GCA_013397155.1 of Irena cyanogastra. Lineage (NCBI taxonomy): Eukaryota > Metazoa > Chordata > Aves > Passeriformes > Irenidae > Irena > Irena cyanogastra. The sequence goes on from VWZV01000023.1 coordinate 51,869, forward strand.
AACAATTAAATATAAATGCTTATAGATTTGTAATCTGCCACTGATTTTGATTTCGAACAACAGTCTGAAATAGATAATAATATGATAATGAAGCTCTCATATTCCACAACACTCTCCTTTTAAAGTGTGCACAAGCTGTCAGTGGGCAGAGTGCCATAATAGCAAGCCCCATCTAAACCTGCCTCCAGCTCCTTGTTTAATCGAAGTCTCAAGGGCACTAACTTGTTATTGATGTTTTGACTTCTCTGTTAAAATACAAAACAGTAAAGTCAAAATAAAACTTTCAACCTCATAAAAATGAAACAGCCAGATAAATTTCCTGTTGGGAAAAAAAGGAAATTGATACATTCCACTGAAAAAGTTTTTGTTAAATAAACATTTTCTGCTGAAAAAACTTCCATCAGCTAGACTTTCAACCAGCACTCCTGAGGATGTACTTGAATCAGCTTAACAAACTGAGGTTTAAGCATAGCAAGTGTGACAGAATCAGGCTGCTGGTGGCCATTTACCTTCAGGCTCTGGCAGCAGCAGCAGCTTCATAGAAGTCCCATCTGCTACATCACAGTCAAGAACTACTTTGCTGTGGACACAGGTACAGCTGTGTTTGCATACAGCTACTTCAAAGTCACTTGACACACATCCTACCTGCTCAGCTCCAACCAAAGTCACTTCTTCACAGAGAGCTGTACTTGTTTAAAAAAATTAACAGCAAAAACTGGAGCAACACCTTTTCTGTTGCTGGGTTTTGTCATGGTTGCTTTGTTTTCTCCCAGAGAAGACCAGAACTCCTAGATGTATGAAATTTGACAACTGTGCAAATCAAGTATTTATTTACAAAGCAACCACTGGGCCTTCTCAGTTCCAACCAACTGACTGGAATTGCTCATTCATTAAGGTTTACTAAACTCAACCATCTTCATTTACCTGATAATAAGTCCAAAATAATGAATGCTTTTTAACATGCACACACAAGATTCTACAAGATATAGTAAAAGTAAACCAAACTATCTCCCACCTTGCATACTCTAGCTATTCTCGGAATCATCAATTTTCCAACAAATTCATACTCCACGGACACCTCAGTGAAAAAGAAGTATATCTTGTCGTCTTCTCCATCTGTGCTGTTTGGATCCGCTCTTATCACATCCGCAAAAACAAAGTTGGGCTCTACAGACACAAACAGAAGAGTTTTCTAATATATATGTTACTACTAACTTGATTCCCTCAAAGACCCTCAGAAGTTGTCTTTCACCCAAACTCCACACTGCATTTACCTCCTCTCCAGTTGCTAACCTACCTACACAGTTTGCTGTTCATCATATGAACAGGATTTCTAAAAAAACCCAAACCACAAAAAACCAACCAGAAACAGAAAAAAACCAGAACATCACAAAACCTATATGAAAGCACTAAGATACTGAGAGATCTCTATGATCTGACAGCTCATTACTTCAGCATTCTTCAGTCCGCACTCAAATGTGGTTTTTTAATGGGACTGGAGAGGTAACCCTCCCTTGCCTGCCTCTCCTCTATTTCAGCTATTAGCTGAAGCACTAAAATGACAGCGCCATTACAACATGTATTGCAAAACTCAGAAACCTGTACTTTTTGGACTATGGTCATGATTTTGGTCCTTTCTGTCACAAAGCCTTAAACATCTGAAAATTCACAAAATCATTGAATTTTGAAATTCAGGAACTTGAAGTGTCAAGAACCCTGATCAGCTCAATTCAAGAACCAATTCAAGACCAAAAACATTCAATTCCTTACCATATCATAATTAAGCTGCATTATTGCAAGGATGTACAAGCAGGTAAGAAATAAACCATTAATGTCAAGTCGAAACATGTATATTCTGAAGCTGTTTTCATCATCGCTGCTGACAAAAACCCTGAAATTTCGAAACAGAATCTCTTGATGGCACACACTCGCTGTGTATGCCGGTACAACAAAATCCATCTCTTTGAGACATCAGACAATTGCTCCTTACCCAGGTAAGACACTCAAACTCTGTACATGTGACACTGAAGAAGAAAAAGTAACTTGTTTGGACCAATTCTCAAGCTCACTTACCATTAAGCCAAGGTATTGCATACTCTGTTCTCAGAGGGCTCTGATGAGAGTGCCGTGAAATAATAGGTTCACTTCCCAAGAAATTGTACGAAGTCCCAGAATAAAGCTCCTCATCTTCAACACAAAACCAAATGTATTAGAACTTATGGACAGGATACTAAAAGGGGTATATAAATATTTTGTGAGTCTATCTAAGTTTTAACTTCCCACAAGAAAAGTAAACATGGATTTCCTCTGAATTGCCCTGGACATGTCTTTTATGTTTACATTTCTGTCGGTTGTTCTCAAGCTAACACTTCCACACTTGGGTTTATTATTATTATTGCTCTAACAGGAGAGCTGACAAAAGTCAATGTTGGTTATGTGTCATTTTAACATTTAACATGAAAACCTACAGTTTATCTTAAAACATGCAAATTTACTTAAATGCCCCAGAAGTTTAAAATTATTTCCTTTCTTTCTATGCCACCATTATTCAAACTCGATTTGTACAGATTTAAGCACAATGCAGGGAGCTTGTTGGGTTTTTTTTCCTCATTTCCTGTTTCACACAATGTTGAACTTCTCTTTCATGATCTTGAGACATGCAGGTAATAAAAGCTACAAATTCTGGCTTCCCCAAATTAAGATTCAGTGGTGTGTTTCCATGCAGTAAGTACACTCACATTAAGCATCTCACTTCCCTATTCTGCAGCACATCTTCAGGACAGATAACAATACTGCTCGTTATATTTACTGAAATTACAGTAACTGATACTACAAGGGAAGTCTAAATACATTTCTAGATTTTAAATATGTTTAACATCTAAAAATACAGTTTGAAAATTGGTATTTTAGAAATTGCTTCTGAAACAACCTGTAGTCTGAACTTCTCCTTTTAAGAAACATGCTTAGATTGGCTATGTAATTATTTTAACATCTATATAGATACACAATACCAACAAACAAAATAGGGATGCAAGCCAAAGTTTTGATAATGACAGACTGGAGGGTGACAGTGGAAAAGATAGAACATTTTTAAATGTAAGAATGAGGAATGTGAAGTCTGAACTTACCAACCATAACAGAAGTGTAGCTTTGAGCAGGATCAAATGGACATCTGCCCTTACCATCTTCATTTTTACCTCCAAGTTCAAATGAAATTAAATTCTGTTGAAAACCACAAAACAACCATTAGCATGTTTTTCTTTCATCCACTCAACTTGTGCAAAGTTAGCTAAAAACTAAACACTAAATAATGGGCTATATCATCAAGTTCCACCATCAAAGGCATTCTGTGCAAAATTATAGAAAATCTTACTGAGCCTCGAAGACAGAGAAAAAATATGATCCTATAATTTATGAGGGTGGAAGAAGAAAAGAGCAAAAGACATAAAATTAAATCCAGACAGACCTCAAGTAAGAGCACCCAAAAAAGCTAGACAGCTGGAAAGGCAGAGAAGTTAACTGATACATAGAAAGAACTGGCAATTATTCAATTAGCTTGAAAAAAATGGAGACTCATAGAAATCAAGAAGGCTTTTGGAAGTGGATCAAGCAATTTTTGAGATGATGGTAAATTTGTGAGATAAGGCATAATCCAATTAGGGTTTAAAAAGCAATCGAATACTTTTGCTGCTACTTTATAAATCCTTTACAAACCAAAAGAATGAGGATCAGAAAGCTGAAAGGTAGCTACAGTACTTGGGAAGTAATGAGTTATACTATGTAGTGAAAGCACTGGAAGCTAAAGGCACAAAGAATTACAAGATTTCTCAACTTTTGAATTGCTAAGAGCTAAGAGCCAGTGGCGAGAAAAGGGATTTTGAATTATGTGCCAAGACTCTAAAAAGATTTCGCTACATGTCTTTGGCACAGCCAGGAGTAGAGACAAGCAGAGACAGGAATTTTGAGAATTTTCAGGGAGATGCAGTAATGAGTAGAAGTTGCAAACAATGTAATTTCAGTTTTAGCAACTGGTTTCATGCGAATACATAATACATGAAGAAATAAAAAAGCTAAGAAAAAGTAAATCTGCAGTTAGGTAAGATGAATCAGTAATTCATTAAGTGCTCTGAAAAAAGAGCAGTATCCTCTGCCATTATGATGGGACAGTGCAACAAATGCTCCTAACCTTACAGCCAGCATTGAAGATATAACAGTTCTGGGAAAAGAGAGTAACTCATTGTTTACCTGAGCTGCTTTTAAGTTACAGCTCTTTATGGGTCTAAACATGTGTACATTTCTTACCAGGTAATCACATGTTGGCTGAAAAGCATTAGTTCCACATACATAGAGAAAAGTATCATTCAGTTGTTGCAAGACACGTACGTAATTACGACATTCTGTCTGTAATAGAAGATGAGGAAAGGACCAGTCAGATAAACCATAGCTTCCACATTCCAACATAAACAAACAACACCGTCCATTGCCACTACTTATGCCACATCACATCGGCAAGCCCAGGTGACACATGGGTGACACTGGAACACCATCTCCCTAGAATGTCCAGAAGCTGTTTCCCACAGCCAGTCATATGTAGCTGCCTCAGTGTCCGGGCAGGACAGCATGCTCAGCAGGGTCCATCCCAAGTTGTTTTATGCAAGGACAAGCTCCAAACACACCTCCAGTCCATGGGAACAACTAGTTAAACATGAAATGAGTTTTAGACTTTGTCATTCCTTGTACATCTAGATGAAACAACAGAAGCCAAGGTTGTTTGTTAAGTGCAAAACCTCTAATACTCTTAAATTAGCCACAAAGCTTTGTCGCTTATAGCTATCTTTTTTCTTTTTTCCAGTTCTTAATACTGTCCAAGGAAGCTCCATAATATCTTTAGCTCTGAAACAGAACAAGGAGTTTGACCAAAATCCTTAATAAAGGATACAATAAAAATTCAAAACAATAATGAAGCAAAACAACTCTGAACAACCACTCAGAGAGAAAAAAACAGTATCAGTAACATCCCTTAATTCTTGCTGATGCACTGCCAGATCCTTTCACTGAACTACTGTTCTATGAACTTCTTAAGCAAGTTTAAGCACTGACCTTACTATTCCTTCTTATGAGACAATTAGGTATTTCTGTGACTGTAGGGGAAAAAAAAAGCAGGGGAGAAGAGTCTAAAACCAGTTTTCTGCCAGATATGGCCCTTGAACAGCTATATGAATGCTTTCTGTTGACATTAGACAGTACAGTGATGATGGGTGGGGGAGAGAACTTCCCATTTCAGTTTAAGAAATAGCAGTAGCGGCTTAATACCTTGATGCTTTTGAAACTACCGCACTGTACAAAATACCATAACTACAACATAAATGTGACTAGTAGAAGATTAGAAGTAAAGTGAGTAAAAAGCATGGCTTGCAATAAGTATGAGTTGCTAAACTGGGAGCAGGAGAAAATAAAATCAACTCAGAGCTCTATCAAAGTACGTATTTATGGGGTCTAATATACTCCACCAATAATTTTTGAGAGGACTTTTGGAGATTCACACATAAGTCTGCTAAATAGAGCACAATAGAAACTTCTATCCCATGTTCATCATGGCTTGTATCAGTATTATTAACAGCAACCCCAACTGAACTGTAAAAAAAAATATTCTCTGATCCTATCCTGCAGAGGTAGGCAAGGAGGAAATATACTTTAAATATCTGTCACACCTCACGTTCAAATAACGTACTGATGGTCAGTCAAGGAAAAGCAGTAGCTAATCAAAGGGAGACAGCTCATTCCCATCCTGATGAACCACATGAATGCAGGGTAAGTATCAGCCCTGAATGCAGCAATTGGGGTTTTTTTAACAGTGTGAACTAAACAGGCTGCACATTCAAGGATCACATCTCTCCAAGTGCAAACAGATCTGCTTTCTGTATTCAGAGGACTTGCAGACTTCTATTTCCAAACCTGTGTTAAAGGCCTGACCATCACTTTTGCCCAGCAAATCCTTGCTTTACTGCATCATTAAATGAAATGGTGTTACACGAACAGAAAGGTACTTCCACATACAGTCAACTACCTCAAGTAAACGATCACTCCAGAGAGGCAAGACGAGCAGGCCAGCCTATGCCCTGGCAGTCATGAGGAGTTGGCGGCCCCCAGAAACACCAGGGGAACCTCCCAAGCTGACAGAAGGTCTGGCTGCTTGGGTGCCCTCTGAGCTGTGTGAGTCACTTCACAGGGAGCACACCCTCTGAGCAACACAAAATAGGCATCTACAGAGTTAGCGAAAAAATACACTGGCCTAATAAAAAACCTCTATGCCCTAAAGCAAAGCACACCAAATTAATCATCCACTCTGTAAAATCATATGCTGTGAAGGAATTATTGCAATAACAAAACACAACAGTTGCTATCAATTACTCCAGTGAAAGCAATACTGGTTTATCATCTTAATGGAAACCATTAACATTAAGCACATATTAGGGTGTGTTCAGATTTTCAAACATTCAAACAATATTCAACAACAAAAATAGTGAAGAAAAAAAAAGACAAAGCATGCTGCAGTTTCTAACACTCAAGTTAATGAAAAAATTTAGGTGATTGTTTTGAAATTTTCGTTTCAAACAGTTGGAGACTTTCTTCTTTTAATGCCATTCCTCTTGAAGTAAAATGTGCAAGATCTTTCTCAAAGTTCAATGAAAGTACATACCTGTTCTGATTTGCCCTTAACTGCACATTTAGTCCTTTTATCTTCTGTGACCTTCCAGTGTAACTAAGTGAAAAAACATGCAACAAAAAAGCACATTCAAAGTACTTTAATTCAATGCAAGGTCTGAAAATCTTGCAGTAACACACGCAAGAAAAGACAACCCCATCTAGAACAAATGCAATACATTTTGCAAGTAGCATTCTAAGGTTCAAAGCCATTTTTTCCCAGGGAGGCGACATTTTCAAATCCATGTGCCTTAATCAGAACTAAACTACCATCTTCTGGATTCATAATGATGATTCCCCATAAATGGCTAAGGAACTTTTCATTAATATATGCATTAGGGAAATGCAACTGTAACTGGCTTAAGTACTGTTTCAATTTGAAGCACTTCTCTATTTCATTAACACTAGAACAAAAAACACTTGGGGGAAAGGAATCAAAGAAAATTTACCAGACTAATTTACTCAGTTGTACTGAGTACAACTTTACAACTATGTTTTATATGCTGGTGAAAGTGCCCACCACCACCCACAAACATGTTCTTCAGATTAAAAATCATATAAGCATCTTCTAAATCACTGTGGGTGGTAGTCCATGCTGTACCTCTACATGTCAGCCTATGTTGCTGATGGGATGAAAAGCAGGAGCTTGGGAAGACCTGAAAGCAATATAACACTAGCAGACTTCTGCCTGGGCTAATCTAATTTGAGAAACCAGCACAAACATATTCAAAGTACTTCTCTCAGCAAGCTGATCAGACCTGTCTGCAACACCACTTGCTGTGCAGACACACCTAGACATAAACAGAAGATGAGACTGAAAAGACAGGGCCTTCTTTCACAGCACATCTGCAGCCTGCTCCAAGCAAGCCCCATACTTGCCTCTGTGTCAGATTACTTTTTGACTCAGACTAACAGAAAATGGCCCACTCCTGATATTAAGAAAACATGTAAGAACTACTGCTACAGGTGATACCCACAGTCCCTCTCATCCAGCATCCTGCCCCCAAGAAGAAAATATCAAAGGAGATCTCTAATTACTTGCTTATATCCAGATTCTCCTTTCTTATTCTCTTTTACTCCATAGAATCTTCCAGAAATAATACTGGAGTAGACACTACAGAGCAATTTCTCTTTTAGGTACCTATTTGTCTAAAATGTAATGCTACTGATATCAGGAAATTAAGTCAATCTGGACTACAATTTTTACATGGAGGATAACGTATTAAAAGGCATACCTCATGCTGCTTCTCAGCAATATTCACTGCATTTAAGGCAAAGATCACTTCCCTGGCTCCTACATATAGAACGTTTTTGTCTTCACTTAACAGCAAGGTTGAATAGTTTGACACTTTTGATTCATTAAAATGTATTAGCTGGACCTCTGTTGAAACGGAGAAAAAAAAAACAGCACCTCATGAAGAAACGCAATCACTTAGGGTCAAGCTGATGAGTAATTTTTTCTAAGTTGTCTACACAGCTGCTGGAAAACTTGAAAACAACAAAGGTTAGTTCAGACAACCCATGTAAAAGACGAGGGACCTCTTAGAAGCTTGATTCAGCAGAAACAGCAGCTTCCACCAACATCAAAATTACTTGTCCCAACTTTCTCATTCAATTTCAAATGCTTGAGTATTTTCCTCTTGTGGTGATCCCTGTAACTCACTTCTTCCTCCATTTTTTTTTCCCCACTTGTTTTTTCTAAACTTGAATTTTCCACATCCAGTGTCAGACCGTTCCTCACCTTTTCCTTTCCATATACCCATCTACTGTGGAAAATCAGGCCAGTCACCACATCCCTTGCAACTACCGTGAACAAATCCTACAAATATCTTTAAGACAGCTCTTTAGCATATTGACATAACAGAAAGAAGACACAGAAACAATAAAGCATCTGCAGCTGATTGAAAAGTGAAAACCAGAGATAAAATACACAACATACACACAAAATAGCAGCATGAGGGAAAAATCAAGATGAATAGAAATAAGAGAAGAAAAACAGGGAGATATGAGAAAAAAGGCAGTGGAATGAGGAAGCATGTAGAATGGACCAGAAGAGCTTGAAGAAAGATGACACAAACTGACTAATACAAAAGACTATTTTTTCTGAATGTACAATGATAATGTAGAAATGACTGAAAGCTTTTGTACATGAAAACACAAGATTAATTAAACATAGCTTTTTATGAAAACAATGTACTATTACTTCTAATTCTATCATTAGTAATTGCACATTTTCAACTATAATACTTCACAAACATTAATTTTAAACTAGACTCTCAAGCATGTAATTTTGGAATCTTTTACTTGGCAGGAAAATTTTCCCAAAATGGATGAACTGGTTCACACAACTCTGCTGAACTAAAGTCTCTCTCCTATTCAAAGTAGGTTTCCAACATTTAAATTGTCTGCAACAATCTTCAGCAGACAGAGAGAGAAACAGCAGGAATGAAAAGAAACTCCATTTATTTTGACTAATTTGAATGTGAGTCGGCAGTACCTTACCATACCATTAAATAGCAACTTGCCAAATTTTAACTACAATATAGAAGCATCAAGGAGTCTAAGCAGGAACTACAAGCCTTGCCTAGGCCACCCTTTCTGAAAGACTGTGTCAGCAACTCACTAATTGCTATACTAACCATCAGGAAAAACACTTCCTACAGTCATCTCATAATCTGCTTATTCCTACTACATTCTTAATCTCCATCTATCTTTTCCTACAGAACATCTGCTCAGAATTTAACATTCTTATTTAAGTTTGTTTCATTATACAGCCAATGTATTTGTTTAAGTTTGTTCAGTTATTGTACACCTGGGTAAGTAATCAATTGCTGCTTACTAATGTTAAAGAAGGACCCAAAGACAAAATCTCTTAAAGCATCCATGCCACATGGATAATCGGGGCGTGGGAGTGGAAAATAGGGAAAAATGCATATATTCACAAATAACTTCACGAACAACTACTCTATGGACTTTGCTCTGAAGTTCTTTTCAGACCCAGGCTAAATTATTAAACCAGAAGCTAAAGGATCCTCTGATTTCTATTACTTCTCTTTGCACTTATATTTGCAGATTCCTGATTACTGTATTGGGAGATTATGAATACCTGTTGCAATTTCAAATGCAAGAAAAGCATTGTTCTGTGAAAGATTTTCATATCTAGGCATCATAAAACGCTGTTGGAAGAGGGCCAAATGTTTATTTTTCCTTTGTCTGTTGATTTATTTAAAGTTCAAGACGGCTCGGTGTCAAAATAGATTATTAGCTGGAAAAGTGCACTTCGCTAACATATTCAGATTCCAGGTAAAAATAATTTGTTTAAAATAAAATACACCTACTGGGGTTTTCTCCTGAAAGCTTCAGTTGCAATATCCTTCAGCTGAGAAAGCCAAATTCGGAACACCTCCTCTGTTTCAAAACAGCTCTGTTTTCAAAGCTGCTTGAAGGAACCAAAATCAGTTAACCCAGTGCCTGAATGACTTTCAAATATTCTCATCCTAAGCATTTCATAAGGTGAGCAAAGTAGGAACACTTGACAAAATTTTCAGCAAATTGGCTGAAAGAACCTAAAGCCTCATTGAGTTTCAAATCCCACAGGAAACCCTGAAGATGTGGCAACATTCCACGTTACAATACTTAAACTTCTGTTCTTACCTTTGTGTTCCCAAGTGATCCTTGGTACTGGACCAAATGCTACTGCCACTTCTAGCAACAAACCCCAAACTGCATAAAAAGGACACAGAGCCATCTTCAGTGTCCCTGGCTCTTCGGGGTTCACTGGATAACTGAAGCAGGTAGTGCTCCTTTGGCAGAGGAAATGGAGACTCCAGGGAGTATTAGAGACCAGGCATTTCAGCCTTTGAGAGCAATGCAACAAGGGAGGCTGGAACAACTGTACAAGTACGTGCTTTTCAGCAGATCACTTCAAGAGCACGCACATTTTCCAGGATGCGGCATACAGAGACTGCCCACACGCTCCACAGGCTGCAGAGTTACTGAGAAGTGTGACTGAGTGCATTCTTCTGTTTCGCCAGAGAAATAAATGATGCTGTGGAGACAGGAGGGAAGTAAGAAGTAAAAGACAAAGCAAACCAAATACTGACAAAAATAGCACCGATCTTACAGTATTTCTACAGCTGTATGCATATCTTAATTTGGATACAGAATATATTAATTAGTGAAAATCATATTCTTAAAAGCAAGACACACATTACATGGCAAACAGGCAATAACTGAAAGCAACCATTTCAATCTAGAATTCCAAGTGTAAATATCAATTTGAATTATCAATTATGCTTAATGCACAAAACTTTACTCTAGTCTATTCTTTCAATAGTCTGTCAAAGAAAATCCCATCTCTCTAACAAACAATAAACAGAAACAAAAAAACCACTAAGATCACAGAGCAAAGAACATGAGAAGTGCAGTATTAATAGTAAGTATGGTTACAAAAATCTGCTGTACCTCCCATACTTGGGATCTTACACAAGTCTCTTAGTAAGTTTCCTATAATGCTACTAACTCACTCAATGTATGCAGGGGGTAGAAATAAAATTACAGAAACAAAGAGCTAATGCACTGCATACAAAAATTAAGAGAGAAAACACTTCTGCAGTGAAACTGCTAGATAGATAGCCCCATGTAAGTCATTGTGTCTCTAAGCCAACTATTACTCTCAGACTCAGAAAGGCCTGTCCTAATAAACAAAACTGTTCACTGCTTTCTACACCATCTTCAAGAAGACTCCGCTCCTCCTGTCTTCCTACAACCACTTCTAGGTGAAGACTCTGGAAGCAGTGAGTGTATTCTTCAATTACAAGATCATAAATAGGTTTTGAGGCCTGCACACTTGGGGTGGCGACAAAAACAGCACATTGTCCTTTGCAGCATGGCACAAGACACTAGATTGTCACCGTGCCACCACTGCCTGAGACACTGAGGTGACTCTAGTAAGAGACACACTATGATACAAGATAACTGTAATACCTAGAGGTCATTCAGCAGGAGGGCAAGTGAAGATGTATTGATTTTGCACGACATGGTTTTGGTAGCAGGTGGGCTACAGCGGTAGCTTGTGGAAGAAGCTGCTAGACGCTTCCACCATGCCCAGCTGCCAGTCTGACAGCTCCAAAGACAGAGCTGTTGGCCAAGGCTGGTCTGATTACAAATGGTGGTAAAGCCTCTGTGATAACATATTTAAGAAGAAATCAAAACACAGGTGGTGGCAGTGTTTTAATTGTGACCAGAAAAGAGCAGAGTGAGAACATGTGAGATGAATAACTCTACAGACACTGAAGTCAGTGGAGAAGGAGAGGCAGAAGCTGCTTTAGGCAGCAGAGCTGAGATTGCCCTGCAGCCCCTGGAGCAGACCATGGGTGAGGCAGCTGTGCCCCTGCAGCCCATGGAGGTCCATGGGGATGCTGAGATCCACCCACAGCTCATGGAGGAGACCCACATCAGAGCAGGGGGATGCCATAGGAAGCAGTGATCCCATGAGAGAACTGTGGAAAGAGGGGCTCTGCTCCCCTGCTGGAACAGCCTCTCCTTGAAGGACTGCACCCTATGGAAGAGTGACCCAGGCTGCAGCAGTTTTGGGAGGACTGTGTGGGAGGACTCACATTGCAGCAGGTCACTGAGAGCTGTTACTCATGAGAGGGACTCACATCAGAGAAGTTTATGGAGAACTGTCTCCCGTGGGAGAGATCCAAGAGTGCAGCAGGGGAATGGCTCCTGCCCCTGAGCAGCAGGATAAACCGTGGCTGATGAATTTACCATAATCCCCACTCCCAGTCCACTTGTACCACTAGGGTAGGAGGTAGAGCTTGGGAAGGAGGGAGGGGTGGGGTGGAAGCTCTTTTTAAGGGCTGTTTTTACTTCTCTTTATCCTGCTCTTATTGTGCTAGTAATGTTTTCAATTCCTATCTCTAATTAGAGCCTGCTTTGCCCATGATGGTATTTGATAAGCAATCTATCCCAGTCCTTATCTCTACCCACGAACCCTTTGTTAAAAATTCTCTCCCCTGTCCAGCTGCTCAGGAGAGTGAGTGAGCAGCTTTTGTGGGAGCCTGGCATCCAGCCAGTGTCAACCCTCGACAGGAGGTTACAAAATCATTAGTAACATTAAAAAGAAAGGGGGACAGTACCTGAAAAACACAGAGGTAAAAAGTCTAACGGGAAGCTGCAGCAAGAACATCTCTAGGCACAAGCAAGATGCCTCTGGGAGGACCTGGGTTTAAGCAGGAAAAGGCAAGGAATTTCTAGTAAGGACAGCTAGTGGATCTTAAATAAGGTGGCTGAGAAGGAGATGGGCAGCTACATTCTAAGCATACACCTGCTTTAATAAATGATCACAGGCAAGAGTAAAAGATTTAGAAATCTCATTTATTTCTATAAATATTTTACCTACTAAGAAAAAACCTACACGAGACTGTAAGTTGCTCAAGCTCGAACTGTAACGTAAACATATTTTTTCTGTGTTTTTTTTTTGTTTTATTTTGTTTGTTTGGGTTGTTTTGTTTGGGGGTTTTTTGTTTGTTTTTTTGTTTTGTTTTTTGTCTTGGTAAGCACTTTGGATCAAATCCAACTGTTTGCAGCAGATCACATAAATTATTTTGGTTTTTAACGCACCATGTTTTCGGTTAAGCTTACTAGGCTTTTTTGTCTTTCATCCTTCCTGTTTATCACCACATACAAGCAATTCCAGGTTTTGCTTTCCAATAACATTAAAAAGTGCCCACCCATCTGAGTTACAAGGCACGACATATTCTGAGGCAAATAAACAGCTTTACAGGTAAGTGTTTAAAAACAGAACAACAGTTTAATTATTAAAGTTTCAGGCAGTTTAGCTATTTTCTTCTAAGAGAAATGTAAGGAGGAAAGCAGCAGTTTGAACACAACTAATCCTTTTCTTAATGTTACCTTTTGTTACTGTATGTAAAAATCGATTCTCTGTTAACTCTTGATTTTTTTTTTTAATTTATTTTTTAAAGCTACAGCCAGGACACCTTTTCGCTATCAGTTATGTACAACAACATATAGCAGAGACTACTCCAGAGGAGACTTCTGAAGTCCTGTGAATTTTTTGGACTTTCAAACAGGATTAGCAAATGTAAGCCCTAGTAAAGGAAAATCCTGAGTTTTCCTACAGTCACATTACATTCCTAGTCTAGCTTGCCTACCTCAGTAAAAGCAAAATGACAGTGAAGCTTGAAACAAATTACATTATCTTTTGAAGGAAACAAAGGGTCTGGCTGGATCCTTTAGCACCTGCTTTGCTATGCGGACTTAGAATTGCTCTGGCTATACAAAACAGAAATCCGTGATTTCATTCCTATGGTACAGAGTTGCAAGAAATATCCTTTTTCACATTAGTAAGTTTGACTTGTCAGACATTACTTGATGATCTAGGGAAAAATTGTGCATGTTATAAAACGACTACAGTGAGCACTACATGCCCAATTGTGCAAGATCCACTTTGTTCTCATTTCTATAACTTTAAATAGAGATGAAAACGCACTCAGAACCTTGTCGTTTAATTTAGCCTTCAATTTAGTTACTTTCCTCAGCACCTCCCTTCCCTGTGCTGAAAATTATCTGGAGTAAGTCCTTCACTGGTATCCACTGAGAGATCATTCATAATCTAACATGAACCTCTTTTTACATAACGCAAGGGGTACAAGAAGGAAAAGCAAAAAAAAAAAAAAATTTAGAAGGTCCAGACAGTGGCCTCATTTTCAGATTAACTCAGTTCCATCAGTGTTCACTAGCTTTGATTAGATCTGAGTGCTTTGAATTTCTGGAAAGTTAGGTCTCCTAATACTTGAGCACTACTCCTAAAAAACAAGCTACAATTTGCTTGGAAACAAGTACACTGAAGAAGTAAAGCAGAAAGAAACCTGAAATATTTGATTATATAATTAAAGTGACCACAGGTCTACTTTGCTGTAAAACTGTTAAAAATTTTCTGAGGGAAATAATCAGTAAATCCATAATTTAGGGACTCTGATGATAATTTTACATCAATGATGTAACACATAATGATGAAATGGAGCAAAATTAGTTTTCTACTTATACAAGTAATGCTTGTATTTATGGTGACTAAAACCAGGGCAACTGTAGAAGCAATCAACGCAGCTCCTGTCAGTTTGGCAGTGCACAGTTGGAAGCTCAAAGCTCTGAACATTCCCAGTGACATGTAAAATTATAATGCACAAAAAGAGAAATAGGTAGAAACAACTTTCTGCTCTCTTGAAAGACAGAAATTAAAACATGTTAGAAAATTTCATGCTGCATAACTGCTAGTAAGGAATACTAGCACAAGTTTTGAAAGCAAAGAGTTGCAATGGCATATACTGACTGTTATCAAGACCATCTGTCTCTCACATCACCTGTGTCAGTGGGCATCGAAGCAGCAGTGTTTTAGTCCACCTTCTGGAGAAATGCAAAGTCCTAGTCATGCAGTGTGACAAACTGGAAAACCAACCATGGGAAGCAGACTGTTATCTTTCTCATCCTTCAGGACACAGAGGCAAAGTACACATGAAGAAGTGCTTGTGAACACAGAATTTCATCTTTCAGAGATGTCAATTCCACAACCCTTGCCAGTACCCAGGTTTTTTAACAGGTAATGCAACCCAGAGGCAAGTGTCTTCTTCCCCAGTCAGCATGGTACGGCTGGATCCAAGTCTGTATTTCGTATGAGGAAATACCGTACAAGTTAGCCAAATTGTGGAATGTCAAAGCTAGGAAATAGCCAATTTTGCAACATTGGTTTTGAAATATTTTTTCTTCTTCTGCAACATTTAGTTGCATTGTGCAACTTCTCAGTTTGGCTCAGTATTACATAAACTGCTAAGTGGATCCAGTTTTATTTTGTATATGAAGGTTAAAATCAGGAGAATTTACTAACACATCAGAAACAGCCAGCATCATAGCTGGGACTCTTTTGATTCTCAAGGA
Organism: Irena cyanogastra; assembly: GCA_013397155.1. Taxonomy (NCBI): domain Eukaryota; kingdom Metazoa; phylum Chordata; class Aves; order Passeriformes; family Irenidae; genus Irena; species Irena cyanogastra. Next base: position 67,532 of record VWZV01000023.1, read on the forward strand.
ATGGTCATTACCATCACAGAGGATCCAGCCTCTCCCTTGAAGAAAGCCAAAGAAGCACTGGCCATTCTGGCCTAATTCCATCACTCTCTTCCTGATTCCCCAGCCATACTAAGTGCCTCCATAATTTTCCTCCCTTTTTGTATTGCACTTTATTCTTCCCCCACAGGGTTTATCTTTCCTTGCAATCCCTCATCTACTCTGTATTTATTCTCTCACCCATGCTATCACTCACTTTTCTTCCCAACACAGACAATGCAGAACTCCATGACCACAGGTGATGCCAGCCCCGCAGTGAGGCTGCCAGGCTAAAGACCACCTTCCTTCAGACTTAAAGGAAGGCCCTTTAAAATCCATACTTCTCTACCTCTCCGTAAAATCACTGTCACATCACTCATTGTCCAGGGACAGCAAAATGAGGACTTCACAGTCAGGAACAACTAACTTCAAGATACCCTTCCTTCCCACTGCCAGGACAGTGGGAGAACAACCACGTCAAGTTTACCAGGCAATCTACCCTTCTATTTCTAGATAACAAAAAAACAAAAAAAAAAACCCCCCAAAAAAAAACCCAAAAAAAAAACCCAAGTAGAAAAAAAAAAACCCCAAAAAACCCCAAACAAAACCAAAAAACTAAAAACCTAAAAAACTTGCAAGGAGTAACTTTTAAGTTACTATGATGAGGGATATGAAGCTTAATATGTGGAGATAGGCGAATTTATGAGTGAATTGCTTCCACCAGCAGAAAAGAGTGAGTTAAAGGATTCAACTGTCAGAGGGCATAAATTACAAGTTCTCTCTAAATAACTTTCTTTTGAAGCTTTAACAGAATACAAGCCTGCTTTAATATTTATTGATGCCTATTTTAGAACAGATTCTAAGGCTCCATACTTGAAAAACAAACCAGAGAAATCCAACTGTGAGATTTTGCTTAAACTTGTTTTATTTTTTTCAATTTTGTTTCCAGAACTGAAAGGAAAAGTTAGCAATATTTGTATTTTAAGTAATCAAAATTACACAGCAAGAAGTGTACAAATTACCTTTGACAGCTGAGTTTTATTTACACAGTTTGTGAATTTCAGACCAGTAAAGACAGGGTAGTTATATCCTTTGCTTTAGTTCTCACCCTTTTAAAACCTCAAGCACAGTGCCATTTTTATACAGTCTCATGAAAAAATCATTATTTGCAATCTTTTTATTGTAAAATACATATGGATTCATCTTCTCCTGAGGTAAGGTACAGTCTCAAACTAGCAGACCAGTAGCCCTTTATGATTAACATACATTTATTTGGTTTATTTCCATTTCAAACTGTAACCAAAATACTTTGTAGTTGCTAGATGATGATTCCTAAGACAATTTGGTGCGGTCTTTATCTCTACCACAAAGCCTGCTGGAGGATGTGCACTAGTGCTAAAATATAAAAGCTGAGGATACAAATTCCCAGTTTTAGGCCAGAAATCAGTATTTTCTGTTTCTTCATGATAAATATGTCAAACAGTCCTCAGGAAACTAATGCTTGTGGTTAAAGAAGATAATTTATCTTCAGAGGCATACTGCTAGAGATCTGTTACTTTTTAAACTCACGCTTCTTTCTTTAAACCCACATTTATGTTCTTTTTCTGTGGGCAAAGAATACACAAAGATAAAGTATTATGCAAAAAAAAATGACAAAACAGATTAAAATCCTTACTTTTAAACTTATTGTGGGTAGATCTCTAGGAACAGGATTCAACTTCAAAGAGCAACAGGAAAGAGCTAACTTGGATGCTGAGCTATCCCAAATACAGAATTCAAGAGCTGCCCTGGGCATGTTCGAAGACACTTTTCTGCCTGAGTACTCCCAGATATTGTGACAGTGACAGTGCTGCAGTTAAAACCAAGCAAGAAAGAAAGTCCCTGAAGTTTGTCTTCTCCTGCTAGTTAAACATATTGTCACAATCAAAAATATTGCTCAGTTTCCTTCTCATTTCTTCTGCAGCTCATAGCACTGAATGAGTCATTTGAAGTTACCTGAAGATGTTTTCTTGGCAACTAACGGCACACATGAAAGCACCTGCACGTCTAAATTAAGAGGTATCTGTGCTTTAAAAAAAAAACTATCCTAGCTGTCCCAGCAACACTTTCAGTGTCAAACATCTCCAAAAGCAAGCTCAAGTACCTCTTCATACACATAAACCACGTAACACGGGGAAGGTGCAACTCTAAACATGACCTTTTAGTGGTAACTAAAGAACAGGTAATTACAGAGTATGTTTCTGAGTGAAAAAAAAAACACCTCCTTTCCTGGTAAGTTTCCTGAGTATTTTGGTCTTGAAGCAAAAGCATGTAATAAATCAAACTTAAAATCCAATCCTGATTTACGTTTGCACTAAGTCCCTAGTATTCTTGCAGTACAATTATTTCTTTCGCTAACAAGGACACCTGCAACAGAGTCACCACGAATCCCACCCAGCTCCCCTTGCTGTGGGGATGTACCTCCGGTTTCAATGTATGTACCTGCCACCCTTTGGAGCCTCCTGCACACCCCAGAGCTGGGAAGCTGTCAGAAACATGTCCTTTCTAAAAAGGGGCAAGAAACAGGCTTTGACATCAGTACCACATAACCCTGAAGCACAAGTTCTGATATGGGAATTATAATAAAGCCTCCCCCCAAAAGTTGGGCTTTTATTTTCCAGACTACCAGGGCAGTGCATTCCTGACAAAAAACAGAACTGCTACATTTGCATCCAATGAGCCAAGATCCTGACATTGCACTTAACACAAAAAACATTAAGCAGACCTGATAAAAAGCAGACACATCAGCCCTTTTAAAACTCAATTTGTTTCTCCTATGCCAAGCTGGCTGATACCCACCCGGCATAAAATTATTCAGCACTTGCATTGCAGTAGTAATTCCTGATACTGGTAAGAGTCTGGGACCCCTCACATGCTGGTACAGGATGTACTAGAGAGAGGTTAGACACCAGCCAGCCCCACAAACAACTACCTTTACTAAATTCAAAAGAAGTAGTTCCAACACTTTCCTGCAATATTAAAGAACTGCAATAGGCACAAGCTTAAGAAAGGGGCTCTGGATATTGACAAAGGAAGCTAGCATGCTCGTATTTATTTTGCTGTAATCATAGGACAAGAGTGGGCCACTCTGAAGCAATCACAACTGGCCACAACAAAGCATTTATCCCAAGACTGTTCTATGTAACATGCTTTCAACAGGCAGACTCATAACACTGTTACATCAGACTGTAACATCATTAGCATATTTATCTCCTAATGTTAATCAAAGCACATTTAGAAGGCTGAGCCATGTGAAGGGATAGCGTTTTTTAAATGGAAGTCACTGAGGGTCTGAAGTAGATTTCACTATGGTCAATAGTAAAGAGGTTCTCAAAGATACAAGTGGTAAGATGGTGCACCTGACAAAAAAGTCTCCACTGCACTTCTGAAGGCTTCATTCTTGTCCCAGAAGCCGACTCAGAAGACAGAAGCCTCAAAAGAAACAGGCTGGAGAAAATTACAAGCAGCAGCTCAATACTGCAACTCTGTCTCTAAGGGAGAGCCTATATAGTTCTTTCCAGAGATCTTCAACACCGCCTGTTTTGTGGCTACCAGTATGGCATCAAACAGCTACATCAAACCCACTTTTGCTTAAAAAACAGTATTTTCAGTATCTTTCGGGCTATATAGAGAGGGCAAGGTAGTCTGATTCTCCCTAGAATAGTTTTTCAACAAGACCGCAAAAAAAATCCATTACCCATCTATATTATTACCAACCAGCTACTTTTCAAACAGTAGCAGAATGTAACTGACTTACTTTCGATGCAAAAAAATCCCATCCACCTTTTACTCTGTTGAAAACAAACTAGAGCAGGCAAGCTGTAAATCATCTGATCAGTTATGAAGCTCTCCACAACACAACTTAACATCCGATCATCTCTATGGCTGTAGCTACTCAGTATTTAAATGAATAGGTAAAATTTACAAAAAATTCCTGCTTGCCACATGAGGCCATCAATCAACATAGCCACTATAGCTACTGGAACTCTCAGATCCAAGTACGCCTCCTTACAGCTTACTGCTCCCAGAGGAAACTATAATAATCTATTTTAGCTTCAGGTACCTTAAGGGAAAAAGAAAATTCTCTTTTGTCTCTCTCGAGGAAGAGCTTCCAGCAGCCTATAGCTTGTACAAGCACTTTCACTGTAACAAAGCACTTGCACCTAAATGCTACAGTAGATGTGAAACTTCTCTGAAAACCCTAGCAGCAAATCAGCTGACCTGTATACCTTCCTAGCTTACTTTAAACAGCCTGACATGGAGGTTTTCAAGTCTCGGCAAATAGCTCCAGGTTTCTGAACTATGATCTGAGGTCACTGGGACTGAAAGACAGGTGGTACACGGCTGGAGGTCAGGCCATCTCCCAGCCAGCCTCTGGATCTCCATACAGATGAGCTGCTAGGAATTCCAAGCTGTGGCACATCTCAGCTCAGGAACTCTGTTCCTAAGAGTGGAGCATCTCCATCCCTCCTCAGTGTGGTACTTGGCAAGGGGCCACTAACCACCATAACCACCAGTGTTTCCTGCAGAGAAGCCCACAGACATGGGGCTGGGTGTGCGGGTGGCTGGGCTAAGGTAAAGGGTGGCTTGCAACTAGGGGCTCATTCTTCTTTGGTAACACTGCCACTGCCTGCCTGTCAAGACATGCTACACACAAGAAACTACTCCCAACTTGCCAGAAGCCATGGCATAATTAAGTCCTTTAATCCAACTAGGACTTGAGCATGAAATTAAACATCCATGTAAGCACTGCAGGAAGGCAGACATCCTTCAGGTGCTCTTGTTCGCCCCAAACCTCACAGGTGATCCTTTATGGCAGGCCCTGTAGGAGATCCTTAACAAGTCTTACACCCTGTCAGGTTTTAAGAGTACTTAAGTCTAAACTTATGGGGAAAAAAATCTCTAAACTGTTTCTTCTGGCAACAATTACTTAAGCTTGGGGAGAAAAATTACACCACAAATAGCTCATTATTTTGACAACTGTGACTAAGTCTTCAAAGATTAAAGAAAACACCTACCGGATTATAAATGAAAGACAGCCTGGAATACATTATGTAGAATAAAGGGATAGTCACCTTAAAGAAAATTTTCATTAAAGATCCACAATCCTTCATATATCTGTGTTGCATACAATTCATTTATTTGAAGACCTTCTAATCTGTCAAATTCCAAATCACATTAATGTATTACAAGGTACTTCTGGCTGTCACATCCTACTTGCATTCAAAAAAAAAATTTAAAAATCCAAAGAACAACTAACATGCACTACTTTTCCTTCTGCACATCAATCAGGAGCATTTCTTCCCTTTTCTATTCAAGCACATGCCTGCTGTAACCAGGTCCTTGTGATTCCAAATGAGAAGAAGAAAATTCAAGAAAACTAGCTTATAAACAAATTTCCTTTACTCTGAAGTCACTCTTTGGGAGCCCACAGAGGCAAATTTTAAGTTTGGAACCATTTCTAGTGCTACAGCACTATACACTGACCTTACTGAAATACCATTTCCAGATAAATACCTTGATAATCTCAACTAGAGCTATATCTGCAACCTCTATCTCAAGTCAGCCACAAGCTATACATACTGGCTTTCTTAGAAAAACTATTTTAAAAGCTTACATGGAAGCCACAATAAAGCCAACATACAGCTATGAGTAAGACTGCACAGACAGCGTCTGTGCGACTAAGAACTTTCCTGTGAACGCTGTGTGTGGTTTTAGAGTTTTGAATTATATGAAATTACATGAAAAGGTAGGCTAGATTACAAACTTCAAGTACAGTGCATATTACCACCACTATATTTAAATAATTGATCTGAAACACTAACATAACTGCTGCCGACACTGCTCCTACTCACTCTGGATGGGGCTGGTGATTATACCTGCATCATCTGTGCAAGACACTGGGGGTGAAAAATCAAGCAACAACATGCTACAAGACTCAGAGAGCAAAGCTCATATGTTCCTTCCCCTTTCCTACATGCAAAGTTTACTTTTCATTAAAAAAATCTTAATTTCACAGGCCCATTTACTGGCCTATCAACATCTGTCTACTTTTCCTAAATATTATAGGAATAATAAGTACATCAGCTTTAACCTGAAGCAGAGGCCCATGCAAAAACTTGTTCTGAAACGAAGTAAAAAAAATCCCTGTTAGGTCTCAAAAAGATATCTATCTCACCCAAACTCTGCTGGGATTTTCAGTTTCAATTCCTGTCACCTTGACACTCCTCACAAGCATCTTCAAAAAAGCCAAGAAAAATACAGAGACTAAAATGGTGGCAGAGAGCTACAAATGCCTCTTGTATCCCAGTGGCAAAATAAAAATATCAAGGTTGGGCCAGCTACTGCCATGATGTGAGTTTCCCCATTTTTAAGGATATTGAGAGAATCTGTAGTTAAGCAACTTAACTCCCATAAAACTGAATGGGAGCTTTCATTATAGTATCTATGCATCCCAACACTTCTTCAAGAAAGGATATGAGTGGGTTTCACAATTTCAGCTTTCTTCCAGTTACAATACTATACAAATTACTGTGCAGTTACAATACTGTACAAATATCAATGCAAGAGTTAATAAAAAACACGGCAGTGATTCTGAAACAAATTCCAGTAAAGGCAGAGAACACCAACACAACTGTGTGAGACCAACAGCTATAGCACACAAGAGAAGAAACAAGGATGCACAAACGCATAAAGAAGGTAACAAGTCCCAGCACTTTTGCTTGAGATTAATCTTTTTAAGGCACCACTTCAGGGATATGTAAAATCTTTATGTATTCACACAGCCTTTGCTTAGGGAAGAAAAAAATTCAGAAGGAACACTGGAATATACTGGTCAATAAACAAACAAACAGTCTTTGAAGAGCAGAGATCACTGTGACCACCTCCATATTCAACAATTTTTCTACTTCAACAAGATCAATAAAAAGGAGACAATTACTACTCCTCTTGTCATAAAATCCCATGTAATCCATGTCTCCTTATCCTTCCATCAGAAAAGGAGCATCCTGGAAATTATTTGCTGTTTAAAAAACCTGAACAAGAGGAAACAGTAGACAAGCCTCCAAATCTTACTCTTGCTATTCAATGAAAAGTAACAGAAAACAAAAGCCTAAATTCTGCCTGCATTTTTCATTATTGTTCTTTATCAGATGTTCTTTAAGGTCCCCAAAAGAAAATCAAGAGTTAAAAAGCCCTCAAAAACCCACAAAAACATGTGTCTTACCCAAAAGACTATCAGTTGCCAATTATGGGGAAACACCTTCTAATATTAGTAAGAGAAGTTATCCATTTCCATATTCATTCTGACAACATGCCATTTACTGACAGGTTCCAGACTGTAAAGTTTCTTGACTCTCAGAGGAGGCATATACAGCAACTACCTTTTCCACACAGCAACAGTGTTCAGTACCAAAACATCTTTGGGCCAGTTTGCCCACTGAGAACACTCAACTTGTTAGGCTACACATATTCCTACACACTGTCAACACCATGCACTACCCAGGGACACTAACAATGAGACAATACAACAAGAAAGCAGACTTAAACTAGCTTTAAAAGCACATTTAAAACATTGCCTTCCTTTTTCTTTTTTTTTAATTCCCTAAGGTTATTTGGCATTAAGTGTAACAGAAGGAAAAAGAGGAGCAACCTTCACCTCAACACATAAAATTACAAACCAGTACTTCTTCAACTGCACCAAGAAACATTTTGCACCTTAAAGAGAAGCCTTGGAAGATGTTACCTGTCCGTCCTGAAAAAAACCTTTTGTGATGGAAGAAATAAGCAACTTCAGTTCAAGGAGCCAACGTCAGCTCCCTGGTTGTGTAAGACCTAGCACAGCCTCCCTGAGGGAGTTGCACAAGGTTGCTGAAGTAGGGAATTTGAACCAAGTTATTCAAAACAGTGGAGAAGTAATGAAAACAAAACTTAACTGTCTTTGGCTAAATAAAAATCAGAAATTCAACCTTGCAGGGGTATCTACTATTAAAAAAATCCCAATTAAAATTCACAGGTGGAATGCACCCATTTTTTGTAAAACCGAAACAAAACTGATTGTGTCCAAAAAAACCCTAAAAAGTTGTAAAAATGGACTGCCTCAAGCATTACAAGTTATGCAAGGACATCTCCGACTTATGAACAGGTAAAATTTGTTCTAGTTCTGAGTATCTTTAGCTTACTATCATGCATCACACCTGCCTTATCACACATGCCACTTTGAAACTATATTACTCACATGTTCAATTGCACATATCAAAATGTAATGAGAATGTCACTAGAACTGGTTAAGGCAACACTTCATAGCATGACAAAAACATGCCCATTCAATAGAGCAAGACAACCACAATGGACCACAAGAAATTCATACATTCTTGAACCCACCTGCACCACATTCCCGGTTACATTTGAGATGAAGAACTACAACAACAAAACGCCGAACAGGTCTGTGGTAATAATTTTGAGTTCTCAGTTTTGGATGTAGCAAGGGGATGGAAGCATCACCACTCCCAGTGCTTTACCTGTTCCTCCACAGAGCTGTTTTTACTGCCAACCACACAAATCCAGCTTTGTATATGACATGAATCATGCTGCCTGAACAGCAAAATCCATGCAGTTTTTCCTCCATCTGGCATCACACATATTGAAGATGGTGCAATAAAGCCCTCTTTCAAAACACTTTTTCCTCAATTAATTGTATCTCTATGGCAGTTAGCTGAAGAGTCACCATCAAATGCCATCAATTCTCTTTCCAAAGCTCCAAGCTGAAGCCAGTGCCTCTATGCATGTGCTGTTTGTTCGGTAGGCTGTTTTTTCAGCACCAAGTTTCACCACTCGGATTTCCATATGACAGAAGACAGGGATGTTAAGACCTACACAGAACTTCAATTCCTTTTTTCCTGTCACCCATTCATGGGATAAAGTAACATAGAGAATCTTCTCAAAGCAAACACGGTCTTGGCTTCTAAACTTTTTCCACTGAAAACCTGATACAGAGTACAGAATTAACAACAACAATAACATACTATAAAACTGGTAATTTCCCTGAGGTCTGCTTACCCTTACATTAATGAAAATAACAGAAACATCTTATTTTTACTTTCCATACCCATTCTTTTGATACCTGACTTTCAGACAACAAATGTGAAGCTCTAATTTCAAATACCACATCAACTGCATAAAGAAGCAACGCAGTTTTTCAAGTTTCATTGCACTGACACAAGTAGAGTCTGACATTCTCAGCCCTCACACCTGGTCTACCACCAGGTAACAGTCTTGTTCCTCTTTCTCCTACGGTATTCCACCTGCAGGATGAGGTAACTCACTCTTGTTAAAACAGCACATTTAGTCTCTATAGGTCCCAGACACCAGCTGATAAATTACACACACGTCTGAGTTTTAAGACACCCATCATAAATTTAGCAATGTGCCAGGGTGAATGGCTTAAAATAATCATCCCCTGGACCCCCAAAATGGGGCTGGGAAAAACAAGAAAGGTAACTGCTCTTCTTCCTTACAGTTGCAAGGTGTCCAGCCTGCTTACTTAAGCTGTCCTGCCTCTGGCCACTTCTGGTGGTCCTCTGGTCTCCATCCATAACTCCCCGTCCAAACCTACACCACCGTACAACTGATCAGGGAGGTGAACTGATCGACTTCCACAGGCTAAAAATCTACTTCGGAGAGGTGCTGGATCAAGGGAGTTTAAATCCATGCATAGTTCTGCTTTCAGCAGCCATGCTAGCTTGTGGCAGATTGAAATAAAAGTGCAACACTATGGGAGACATTAAGGCCCTCTGGGCTCTTCTTGGGCAGGGGAAAAAAAATGGGAGTGGCAAGGAAGTGTTAGACTCACTCCAAGTCCTCCTTGCCTCATCTCAGGGCCAAACTAATAAAAAATTAGGAAGAGATAAGACATCTTGGTCCATAAAAGAAAAGTCTGAAGGTCTGAGGGCTGTATATGACTAGGCTTGTGACAGACATAATGCAGCTCTCCCCTCCCGATGCCATACAGCATCCATCAGGTATGGAGATTTCTGCAGGGCTGCCTGCTGAAAAAGATGTTGAAAAGACAGAAGTCTACCCAAGGTAACGCCACTTCCCCAAAAGCAATTATGAAAAGAATTTATTCTGCCCAAGATAAGCAACTACAATTTCTTCTCACAAGCTTAAACCCTTGTCACAAGCATGTTACCATTATATTTGCTTGCATATTCAAGAAACTCCACTGTCTCTAAGGGCTGGCAAAGATTACATACCATGACACAACTGCATGTCCCAAAACATGACATATGAGGTCCAGGGTCAAAATTCAGAATTCACCACACACTGCAAAGGTCATTTTAAATAGCTGAGATCTCAAAAAGAGATTATCTCTCAATAGCAAAATGCAGCTCATGTTTTCTTAGCAAGCAAGAAATACAATAAAACAGTCTTGAAATTTAAGAAATCATCATCTCACTCTAACAGATATAGGTAACGCAGACAGATTCAGTGGCAAGCATCTTAAAAGGTTTGGGATTTTGCTGTGTTAAAGATTCTGCTAGGCCAGAAATGAATTATCCTTTTTTACTATGTTAAAAACTCCACATCAACCCTTGCATTTTTTATGCTGAAAAGTAACAGAACCATACTTCCGAAATAAGCTGCTAGTGCTTTTCACAGACAGCACAGACAGAGATTTTACAAATCATCCTTAGATTATTTTACTATTGCGCACTAATAACCCTCGCTGTTTTTTAAACTATGTACAGCCCAGGGAGTCTGTACTCTTCTGAAAGATATACAAAAAATTATAGATACCAGCAAATACAAAAATGTTTACACAGAGCAGAACTTGTTAAACATAAGCAGAATTCTGTCAGCAACAACTCAGCAATGACTGACTCAGGAGTTTGAAAAAAAAAAGCCCCACAAAACCCTCTGACTTTGGGATATCTTCCACAAATGCAGTGATTAATCATGTGCTGTTACACCTATTCTATGGGGCCATACAGCATTGATCATAACTGTTCCTGCTTCAATACAACCTTTGTGTTGATATTAATAATGCAAAGGTCATTCTGACCTTTACCTATTAACACGGTATCAGTTTGTGCCCATATTACTGCTTTCCGTACATCCAAAAACACAGGTGCAGATCTTTCAGTACAAGTGCTTCGGGTTTCACATCAAATTATGTGTGAGCATGTCAGGAACAGGATTAATAGAAGCTTTGCTCGCAGAACATTCTCATGAGTATTACTGGGATTTTAACTCCTGCAAAGCCTAAAATGAGCTTTTTCTTATGCCAAATGAAATGCTGCAGAGAGAATCGTTATAACACTCGATGATTAACTTTGAAAACCTTGCTTGCACTATCATTATAGATATTTTAACAGGAAAGATATGCACACCACAGATGTTCTGCCTCAAACTTTGTTGACAAAACAGATAAGTACTACAAGTTTCTAGCCATTGAAAGCCAAATTTGAGGGTTTTTAATATTTCAGAAAAGCAGAACTGGAAAATCACACAAAGGCATTAGAGGCAAGATGAGAAGATGAGATTTATGTGCTTCCTACAAGGTTTAGGGCTCAACAGAGAAACAAAGCTTTCCCTGGCAACACTGACCTTCAAATGCCACAGCAACCACCATTCAGGTCTTACCTCAAACCAGAGATTCTCACCCCAGAACACTCACAGCTTTCTCATTTCAAATGTCAGAGTTGAAAAATTAGGTTAAACTGAGCCCAATGCAAAAGTTAATCCCAAACAAGAGAGGTATGTCAGAGAATTCAGTTGCAATTAATGTTACTTGTGAACCAGATTCTGCAGAGGTGCTCAAGCCATTAGCTGCTTCCCCGTAACCCTTTTTAACTTTCTGAGGTGGTCAGATACTGGTAACACATTACCAGAAAACATGAAAAGAAGAACATCCTTGAGACTGCTATATCCCCTTTCCTTGGTGCATAATCCAGAACAAGCAGAGACACGACTCAAGAAAATACCTTCAGCATCTGTATTCCAAGTGTCATTCCACACCACAAAACATCCTTCTCTTCTAGAGAAACATCCTTCTCTTCTGAAGCGCACCTAATAAAGCAAGAAACTGACAAAATCCCCCACATAGCCTATAAAATACATGGTCCCTTTTTACACAGCAAAACAAATATCATCCTTCTACAGTAATTCAAATCAATTAAACTTCTTTGTGGATGTATTAATTTTCTGAATTTAAATTTTGACTGTTATGCAGCCCATTTGCTAAAAGTCTGGAGGTTTGTTTTGGGCCTGCTGGTTTTGGTTTTTATTTTTGTTTGATAAAGGCAGATAACACAGTAAACAAACTAATGACTCTTACTAAAGCATTGGTTTCCTTCTCACTCACCCTTGACACTTTCCCCAATTTTCTCTAATAGGAATATTAGCTTTAAACTATTGCAAGAGTTTATAACAAAAAAAAACAAAACAATGTCCCATTATTAAAATGTGAACCTAGTAAGATTATATTATTTATTTGTGAAGTAATTTCTGATAGACAGGTTTTTTTTCTGGCGAATTATTATTAATTATTATAAGACTTCTTTGAATTCAGAGTTTATATTTTTTTTAGAAATTGAAAACCATTAATATTCAAGTTTCCTTTAGGATACGTAGACTTGCACTGAGTGCACTGCACTAAATCTACTAACAATCAGCTTGCTTTTCTTAAGCAGCTTTCGCAGATCTATTAGAAGTCATCCAAGGTAACCATGAGTATACACACTACAAACTGAAATCAAGTACTCCAGATTAACATCCACGTATTAGCTGCTTTGCTACTGCTCCTCTACAATTTAAGACAGAATGACAGATCTCATTATTTTTGTTGCTAAGAATCCTGTCTCTTGCTGGACTGTTTGCTAGCAAGCTACATTTAAGCTTCCTTATTCTTACAGGCTGGAGACATATTTCTGCTTGGCAAAACACTGTCTTAACCACGGATTTGTTGTTCAGTGACACATGAGAAACTTGCTACAGTGTGCATGCAATGGTCTAAGCTGCTCACCAGCAAGGTCAGCCAACTGCACACCTCAAGGCACAACACAAGCTGCTCCTTATTGATTACAAAACTTCCCTGACTGCTCTCTGAGAAACACTAAAACTAGTAGTCACTAGTTCCTGCAGTGAGGATCTCCCAACCACTCACCACACTCCTTCACAGCTACCTCAACACCTACCAGATCTACCTCATTCTAGCAGCCACTTCTTTGCCACCACAGGACTCTGCCAACTGCACCGAACAACCCACACCTGCCATGGGGTAGTACAACCACACCTGCAGTACTTACACTGCAAGCTCAGAAAACACTCATCAGCAGAGACAATCCATACATATGAATGCAGACAGATTTGAAAAAGTGCTTATTCTCACAGGAGAACTCCATCTGGTCTTCTAGCAGCCATACCCTGTGCCCTAAATAAACCCATCTCCATGAGCTGCTGATGAGCGAGAGCTGTGAGTACAAGCAAAGACCCTGCTAGGCCCTCCACTCTCCTCCGTGCTCCCAGAAGAGGCAAGGGTCAGGCGGGACTTCTCTCTCCCACTGCTATGCAAGGTCCTATTTCATAGTTTTGACTCCAGGACAATTGATAAATTTTCAGACCAACAAGCATCAAGAAGCAATCCCTCAGACAGCAAAGCATGTAGCCTGTTCTTGGGCTATCAAGAGCAAAGATGCATGATTTCAAGGAAGAAGCATGCCATCATTTGGATTGCCGCACTGAGACAAAACAACCTAGAGCTGAATGGCATTGTTCAGGTGAAATGCTCATCCAATAAAAGACTGTAGTCCTCCAATCCTTGCCCTCTCAGCTTGAAATTGAGACAAATAAGATTACCAGATCTTAAAGTGATCTATTAAAGCAGATAAAGCAAACACTTTGGTGTGTTACAGCAGCATACTGGAAGACTTAACTAAAACATAAAAACGGTTTCTCAAAGGAAGAGGTCTTGATAGCAGCAAAGCTATGGAAGAACACGGAGTTGTTTCTGCTACTAGCTTGCCAAATTTAAACAGAAAATACCAAATAAAAATGCTTAGAGAATATAAAATATTGTCAAATCCCATTTCAATAATGTCAGTTGTTCGTAGTCCAAAAGATTAAACTCTGTTGGATTAGAAAGCATGACATGTCACCTCCATAATTGTCTGTGACAATTATATCCATGAGACCGCAAAAGGCTGACCACCAGTAGAGGGAGGATAAGGCAAGTCTACAGGCCTGAAAGTCAGGTTACTAGTCCACTCTGCAGACAATACTACAGTCAGGCCAGGGTTTACACAGCATTCAGACTCTTAACCTACACAGCGGATGCTGCCCATCAACAGAACTTGAAGAAGCTAGTGTAACAATGACTCAGTTTTTTGTACCTGAAACAGAAACAACCACCGATTAGCATAATTTGCATTAAGTACTACAGAGAACAATACAAGAACAGAACCAGCACAGCTTGTTTGGGCAAGTAACATGCCACATACTACAGTGGAGATAAAAAGTAAAAATCAAATTTAAAAATCAGACAGCTGTTTCAGAAGATAACTATCTCAGGGGAGTAAGATAAAGAATAAATTTTTAACTAGGACACTCTACAGTCCCATCATCATGAAGATCTCACTTAAGAGAAGCAGCACCAGGAGCACAAGAGGTTAGGGAAGAGAGCAAAAGGACAAGGAACAGGCAATTGCAGTTACTCAATTAAGTGCAACCTGAAGCCATGAATTAAGGCTCCATCCTTGGAGTATCGGCCTTCCTCCAACCCTGCTCCTGCGCCACTTTCTGCAGCATCTCAAGAGTAGTGTGAAGCAGTCTACACCTATGAGCTGCAGCACTGACAACCAGGTAAAAGTTGCAGAAGCGAATATGGGAACACCAGATTCATTTTCCTCTGCTGCATATTAGGCAAAATCTGGAAACAAGGCAGATTTCAACTAAGAATTACTTGCACTCCAGTCTTAGCAGACATTTTATCATCTTAAGATACGGATCATTATTACATGTCCAATTTCAAGGAAGCTGAAAAATCTACTCCGCCAGCAGAGAAAAACATTACCAAACTAGAAAAAACGTTTTCAGATGTGTATTATTTGGTTCAAACAAAGGCTGACCAGACACAAGAGGCATCTGACCTGCAAAATGTCTGCAGACACCCTTTCCTCTGCTTCTGCTTCTAAAGAGTTGGTGGCTGGCAGAAGATAAACACAGCAAGAGCAAAATCAGAGAATCTCCATGGGTCAAAAGATTAAACCTAGACTGCAAAGTGGCAGTCATTTCTGTCTTTATGAGGAAAAGGCCACAGTTAGAACAAGTTGAGTGAATTTAGTTAAATCATAACCACATTATGCCATTCATCTCTGCGCAGAACATCCCAGGCTCTGCAGCTAACATTTCACTACATGAATGGGTAGAAACATTTGCTCACATAAGCTGGTCAAATGTGATTCAGCCCAGATGTCCGAATGGCTTAGCAGTCTTTGTTTGCAAAACATCAATAAAGAATGACAAACACAAATATAGGACTGAGTTCCTGTCCAGAGGACGTGCAAGGCCTGGCATTTAACAAGACTACTTTTCATAGCACATATTGCTAACACTCACTGATGTACCAGAACTATGGTTATAAAACATTCAGTTCTTGTTCAAATGAAAGGTGAAAATGGGTGCAATCTAGAATCTAAAACACTGCCCTTTAAAGTCCCGAGAACCTTATGAAGCAGTGCTGCACCTGTCAGCAACAAAGGCAGAGAAGAAAAAAGCGGTAATAAAAATGCTGCCAATCCTGGCAAATACCTCATAACCATGGGGTGGGGTGAAAGGCTCCACTTAAAGCCATGACTGTTTTCATAAACATGCACCAGGAGAAGTCCAAAAGCTTTGTCTTACAGGTAGTGGCAGGAATGAGACAGCTAGGGCCAGAACTGCGTTTACAGTGGATCTGCTCAGATACTTCTACCACAACAGTGACACTGTCCAGCTCTCTTTGTACCACATACAGTTCTGGAAAACACACACATAAAATACAGCATTTTAAAAGAAAATATCATAGACATACAAAGCTTAACAGGAGTATCCAGGGTGCAAATAACAAAGGGGAAAACTTCAAACAAGGCAAATAACATGCCAGTAATTCATCCTCCCAAATTCAAGGTCATTTTCTACTCTCATTGTGGAATTATTGATTCTAATTAAGCACAGAATTTCCTCCAGCAATATGATGTCTGGCTCAGCCAGTTTCTGCGATGCATGTGTACATTACAAATTCACCCTTAAAAAAGCAACCTGGATAAAAACCATGGACTTGATCTATTATGCAAATAGGTGTACACATTCACAACAAATCTCTACACAACTAATAAACTGAGATATTTAGTTCAGTACGGTGAAACAAACCAGTACACAAGTACATTCATAAATAGAGACATTCCCCTGACTCAATCATAAACAATAAATTAATCCAAACACTACTGTCCCAGATTATCTGCTAGAGGCATTTTAACAGAGCTGAAACCAACAAAGAAGCTTGTTTAGAGCCCAGATCTTCCCCAGAATATACTGTATACCAACAGACCAGCCCTAACACATGAGTTCAAACCCATCAGCAGCAGACGCACCAGTCCTCCTCCACTACTTAAAACAAGCTAATATCTCGTTTGTAATAGAGACATTTCACAGGCAAAAGGAGGAATATGCTGTAATCAATACCAATAAAGTCAGCATCATAGCAGGACACTGTCTTCCCCGATACCAGGTTTATTGTCTTTAAATTTAAAATTAAATACAACAAATTAAGAGAAACACTTAACCCTGAAAGGACCTAAAAGCCCGTCAAATTCACCTCCTTAAAGCTATCTTTGAAGCTCAAAGACTTTCTGCTTGTAGGAGGGTAGTCAGACATTGTGACTTGAGACTATTTACCTTGACCCAAACTTTAGAAGTTCTTTTTTAAGACTGGGGCTAGAAGGATTGGGAGAAAATTGAGCATTAAGTACCTAAGTGCAGCCTAGGTAAAAGGAAAGCAAAAATTTGCTCACACTGTACACACAAAACTTTGATCAACACAAGAACACTGAAACCCTGAGCAACCACGCTCTAAACACACTTCTGGCAGAAGTTTTTTTATATTCTAAAAGAAGAAAATTACCTTTCAGATCTCACTCTCCTTCAAAAGCCATTTATAACTCCATTTTGTTACATTTAGTTATAAGTGTTGTTTTCCACTGTGCTCTCCAGAAAGGAAGCAAAAAAAAAAACCCAGTAAAACAAAGGATTTTGTGGCAAAGAACAGAATTCGGGGTTCAAGGAGCAACACATCAACTAGCAGAGAAACATGTACAGAAAGTTTACTGATGAAACATTCAGTCCTTTGTTCTAATTCATACCTATCATTTCACAGAACAGAGGCACCACTCTCCTGCATCTCTATTTTGAAGGTACATGGACCAATTGTTTTACACAGAGTTATACAAATATTCTACCTGCCACACACTTAGGATGGCAATGTACAAGCAGTTGCTAGCCAATTTTGTTCCAGAAACAGCAACTGCTTTCCTTGCCTAAAAAGAGTTTAATGAAGCCATCTGCTCACAGTTCAGTCTATTATAAAAACATCCTGCATTCTTATGCTCTCTTTTACAGTTCAAAGCCTGGCTAGCATCCCAAGGCTACAACCTTTGCAAAAAGCTAAACAAGAAGCATTTAAAAAGTCCTGAAAATATTTTGTTCGTATTTACATTAAAATACTTCAGTATCTGCATATATCATATGCAGATAGCACGTTACTGACAACATTTTTGGAAATACTTGTATGTTGAAGAAAGGCAACAGACTAGTAGATTGGAATGCAAATTGAATCTTGGAATGCTTGTTTTTAAATATTTGAATGGATTATTTGGTAATGTAAACAATGTCCAATCAAGAAAGCTAACTGATCGACAATTTAAAAATACCTCAGTGTTACAGCCTCATATAAGCACAGTCAAGAAATTAAGAACTTACTTTCATTTAAACTCTATCCAATGTATCTTTAAAACAGCCATCAGGAAATAGAAATTTAAAACAACTGCTGCAGGTGCTGCAGGAAAGTGCCATGTTTAACTGCCACACACCTGTGACAGCTGGTTTACATCCATGTGGGATGTACAGGAAAAGAGTACTGGAAGTGGCACAACTAAGCAAGAATGAACCTGAGGTCAGTCTCCTACATAAAGTTACTGCTTTTACACATAGTACAGATAGGGAACATATATTGACTTTTAACATTACAAACTTAGAGGCATATTTCTCCAATTTCCCATCTGTTAGCATCCCTCTGGCAGCAGCTTAAAACATGTTTTTTCAAGGATATATATTGCAGCAAAGGATTAACTTCTGCTGCATCTGGCAGTATAAATAAGAATAAGCGTGGTTTTCCAACTGAAAAATACTCCCTTCACCCACAAGTTCAAAATCTGTTTCACTGTGCAGCCAACACAACTCTGAAATCAACAGTGTTGCAAATCCATCAGGAAACAGAAAATACATTCATCATGGTATCAAGCACAATGGGAGCTTCAATTTTGCCTGCCTCTTCTAGATCACTTTGAAACGCAGTTAATGATTATACTGAATTACAAACAAAACACCACGAGCAAAAAATACCAAACCAAACCAAACCAAACCCAACAACAACCCAAAAAAGAAAAGACAACAAACCAAACCAACCAACACCACCCCCCCCAAAAAAAAAACCTCAACCCTATAAGGGGCACAATAAAAACATCTTACTTTGCTTGCAGGGAAACAGAGCCTTCAGAGACCAAGAGCCTGAATAATAATAGTAATAACCTGAATATACAACATGCATATTTTGGGTTTCATTGTTTTCACAGTGAGACTTTCTGGAAGACTGGCACCAAGAAGGGGAGATATCTTTCAAATGTTTTTTATGACAGTTTCCAAAAAGCACAGCTTCTCCGTGGGACTCACATTTAATGTACTAAGACTGCACATCCAAAATTTCAGTAATCCTCTGGTGCCCAAAAGAGCCACAGCAGTAGCACAGGCAAAAATCAGACCAAAGCTGCTGGTTTTAAATTAAAAAAAAAAAAAAAAAGAAAAAAAAAGAAAAATTCCACACCAAAACCTGGGTGTGAACATTTGCTCTGTTCTCACAGCACTGAGCATCAAAATTCCATGCTCACAGTTCAGAACATATTGTCAAAGAGCTGCTTCTTCAGAGAGCCAAGCCTGTTGTAGCATGAAGAGAGAAGAAAAAAAAAATCTCAATTTACAGTCCCTTCTCCCAGATTTCTCTGTAATAAAACCAAAATTACACCTTCCAAACTTGGCCTTTTCATGATCATAGAGCAAGGAAAGCAAAGCTGTCATTTGGGATTTTATAAATGGAGAAAAATAAGTAGAACTCCAATGTACAGTAATGATTAAGCAGTATTTTTTTCCAATGCTGGGATTCTTCAAAAGCAATCACATGCCTATGGTCACAGCCACAGGTAACTCATCTGAAATGACATGTGGCTGACAGAGACAGCCTCCAAACCTGGCCAAAGCTATCAAGGAGCTTCCATAAGGCCAAAATTAAACTCCTCAGAGAAGCCAGGTCTCCTGTTGCAAATGGTGTCATTTCCTCATTCTTCCTGTGTTAAGTGACTGAAGCATAAGACCCATGAAAATCAAATCAGAAAGCACTAAGGCAGTGCCTTAAGTGCTGAAAACAGACAGCATCTCCCGTTCTACGAAGCAAAACCAGTACATAGTCAAAGGGAAAACGGTGTAAGCAGGGTGTTTGCTACACTCACTGATTTAAAACACACAAATATACCTCTCCTCCTCTGCTCTGGTCCAAGAATTTGTGCCATGACAGTAAAATCTTTACTAACTGAACTGCATCAGCATCACTTTCTGTGCCATTCTGAAGGCACATCTGCAGAGGGATGGCAAGATGGGCCTTACTGTGAACAGACCCAGAATGCTGTGCCCTCCATCCGTACACATCCCTGGTCTCAGGCCAGAAGACAGGCATCCAGCAACACATCACTATGCAAAGGGCAAGCAAAAGATCTTCCCAACAAAGGTGATATGGGAGTCTGCACTTGGCTGTCAGCGGCTACTTTGGAAATTACTGCTCAAACAGCACCAGCATCCAGGTCCTTCTCACATTCAATGAAAATTCACAGCATCATCCCCCAGTGCACACTGAACCAGCCTAGGCCATATGGAGAGAAGACTGGCATTTCCTACAAACATGGCAAAAACAGAAACAGTGCTCCCTCAAACACCACTTTCTCAACCAGGGATCCTAGTTGAAAGAGCTAAGGCCAGGATCCACACTGCTGCTTGTTTCAGGACTTCTCAGACCCACTATGTTTTAGAGAATATACTTCTGGGATATACAAAATATACTTCTAGGATACACAAAAAAAAAGTTAAGCAAAAATGTATTCTCCAGGTTATTGCCAGAGTCACATCTGCACACGTGCCTTTTTTCCCCCCTTGTTGTCCGGTGTCTGATCAGTGTTACTTACCATGGATTAAAGAAATGTAAACTATCAAGTGCTTGAAATTTACTCCATCAGAAAAGCCCCCAAATGTTTGAAGAGTATCAGGCACAAGATAGAAGGTAATTTGAATAAATTTGAACAGAGAGATTCGCCAGCAACAATTCCACCTTAACTAACCAGGAACAGAATGTCATCACCCAAGGGACAACAATAACAGGACCAGGCACACAAGCAGAAAAATTCAGACTTTATACAACCAGCAGACTGACAGTGCTTGACATGACACTTAAAAGCAGTACACACGTAACATATGTTACAGATGAAGAAAGCTACACATGCATAGGTTTCTTCCCCTTCTTCTTACAGGCAACTGAAAACACTAGATTTGAAGTTTCAAAAGACTTACCCAGCAGAAAAACTAGGCCATTTGCTTTTATGTGGAGAAATGGAGGTGTGACATCACTTTTCAGAGAGATCAGTTTCTAAATGCAACTCAATATAGAGCCAGACAAGTTTTAGTACTAATGCAAGGAAACAAGTAGAAGCTCATTTAACTGCAGATTTTCAAGAAGACTATGCTCTCTTTCACAGTGCAGAATTACAGTTTTGGAAAGTGTTAAGGTTTTGACTGAAATTCTGCCAACCAGAGAAAACACACTGGAAGCTACCAGACCAGTTGCTGCCATGGAACAAAGCATCTTGAATGTGTTCCTCACAAGTTTGGGTTTCCACTGATCCACCTGTCTCTTCCATTTCTAATTGCATGTATGTATCTTTTGAATCTCTTATGTAATTTTCCTTCTGACGGCACCACCAGAGACTTGATGAACTGTGATGCATGCCTCTTAAGCTCATAGCACACACAGGGCTAACACTCTTGCTAACCAAGTGAGAAAACACTGCACAATACCAATCTATTTTATTTGAAGTCCATGTTAACCTGTGTTTGAGCTACAGTGAAGGTGAGAAGCATACAGAGAAGCTGAATCTCTGAGGCTCTGAAAACCCTGTGCTGATGCCAGAGGACTGAATAAGCATAAGTGCAAGTGCACTGTGCAATAAGTGAGGTCCACATAAGTGCAATGTGCTTCTGTCACACACACACACAGGAGAGCAATTCAAAAACACCAACCTGAGCACCACTGAAATACACAGCCACAGACAGGATTCTGATCTACAATAGTATCAACAATGTGTCAAAGCTTGTAATGCAGATGCACTGAAAGGTAGAAGATCAAGATAGTAATAGTAAATAGTAATTCAGAATAGTAATTCAGAATAGTAAAACTCAACGCAGATCCCACTACCTTTGCTCTTTCCCATCCTAGACCTTATTTCAGTCCCTTAAGCAGACAGATAACGTGGGCTTCAGCTGCCTCCAAAGCCTCTCTCTACAGCAGTGTATGGGGGATGCCAAGCCCACACTACTCTGCTCTCACTCCCAGCTTAAACGTGAGTTGCTCTCACAAGATTAATAAATAAATAAATAAGTCACTGAATGACAGTGGTCCCATAGTCCTCTTCTGTTCCCATGCTGATGAAAACTAGCAGACTGTGGCAGGGACATAATGATTGAGCATTATGAGAATATAATGATGCATCACAAATGGTCAGCATCGGGACCCAAAAATGAACACTGAGGAAGAACAGAAAGGGACAAATCACCTATGCTGAAGCCTGTTTATTTACTTTTGTCTTCCAACTTCACTGACTGCAGAATGCCAAAAGCCATTTTGAGTGTTGTGAGATAGAGCAGATAAATGCCTGATGACAAGTTCAGCAAGTATAATTTGTACCACAGGCTGGTTTCACTACTTGGATAGCACAAAAAAAAAAGTAGGAATGAGCACTGTTAGCATGTTTAAAATTTACTTGCCACATGTCAAAGACTGCAAATGTATCATAAAAATCACTTAGAAAACCAAGACAATGGTTGTATGGCAAACAAACCAACTGCATATACAGTTTTAACACAAACTCACAGCCCTCAGCCTGATGCAACTTCAGGCAGCAAACAAAAGCTGCAAGAACAAAAAAAAAAGAATCTGAAAGACACAGTTCTATGTAAAAACAATATGAAGTAAACTAATTTGAAATACACTGATTATTAACCAAATTCCGCCCTCTCACCCTATCAAAGTTAGACTGGTTTTCTCATCAGAAGATTCTAAAAGCACTGCTAGAGAAGCAGGTAGCGGAGTGAGTAATTAATAGCTACCCCCCTCCAGATCAATGAACAGTGACAGACTGATCATGACACACGGTATTGTCGCGACAGCTGCAGCAGACAGAAAACACTTTGTACAAAAGCCGTAACCAAGATAGTTTAGAGCTGCCAAAGAAAAAGTTAACATACAACTAACACTTTCACACACAGGCACTTCATTAACCTTTGCTTTTCATGCTATGCACCCCTGAGTAATGGGTATGCGAAACTTTATTTTAAAAGCTTTGTCTACCTTACTGTAAATGTAAGGGGGTCCCAAAGAAAGCACTGCAGTTACTAAAACGGTTTAGGTGGGTACTGCCATCTTGAGAAACAGAACCAGGTCTGTGATTAAAGCCCTGCCTAAGCATGATGGCATCCACTTGCTTCTCTGTCAGAAGAACTGGATACTAAGCCTGTCACTCTCAGAAGTAGAACTTCAAAACAGAAAAATCATAATTCATAGCTACTGGCACAAGTCTAACTTTTCTGCCAATCAATGAGTTATAGATGCTCCAACTCATACACCAGTCTGAAAGGTTTCCAGGGCAGACAACTAATATTCCTGTAGGTTAGTGTATCACTGAGCAATGGGCCTCCTAGCACAGTTTAAACAAACAAACTGTACTAACAGACTGTCCATTAATTAAAGCTGACGCTTCTCTGCCCATCAGGCAACTGCATTCAGGAGCCATCACATAATGAAACCATTGTTAGTCAGTCTTTTACATATTCAACTGGAGAACAAAAGGTGACTGTTGTACAGTCAACAAGGACTTGAACTTCTGCAGGTAGCTCCATTTCTCATCTCTCAACAAACACAACAGTGAAAAAAGATTTGCACTGAAAGAGGCAAAAACTCTTAGGAAAAATAAAACAAAGAACTTCCCCTAAAGTTTCAACTTACAGTTTTTCACTAAACATACATACAGCATCTTTTCGTAACAGCCATTAGATTTTAAGTACAACATCATACCACTTAACCACTACTATTAGCTAGAAAAGATAGTACAAAACCCCTCCCCAGGAAGGACAGTTTATCCTTCTTCTATCTTCCATATTTAGTGCTCTTTTGAAACTTTTCAAACCTACGACAAAAATACAACATTTTGACACTCCAGTATGAGACAAACATCTAAAAAAAAAAAAATCAGATATTCACTTCTTCCAAAACAATTGTTATATGACAGTTATTCTTCAGTAAAAATATGACATTAGAAATTGTGAAACACCATAAAAAAAGTGTAAGAATAAAATTTCTTTCATAAAGGAAGGTAAGAAAGATTTTGAGCTTCTGGTGGTGCTCCATTGGTATATACCACACATTTAAAAATAAAAATCAATCATATCAATGCCGTTTCTAAATTATGATGTTTGATCAACCACAATAACTACAAGCAGGAATCACAGGTGGCACGATGTGAGGACCAACTGAAAGAAGCAGAATAAATACTTTCATCCCCACTTTGATGGGAAAAGAAAAACTATGAAAGAACATAAAAAGCTTCAGAAACAGGTAACGAAAGAAATCTCAGAATAAAATTAAATAGGCTGAGACAAGTAAAGGGCCTCTTAACGACAGTGATTTATTCTATCACACACCTTAGTGTCAGGTTATGTAATGAACCCACATGATTTAGGAATTCATGTAGGGAGAAAATGTTTTTCAATCAGCAAGATGGATCTGAGTTCGCTGATGTCAAGTACCTGCAAGTGACAATCTCGTGAAAATGACAAACGAACACTTTAAACAAAGTCTCAAAAAACACTACTTTTTATGACTAAGTTTATGAAGACATGCCTTAATGCTATCTTCAAAATCAACCAAAAGAAATTAGATACTAGATATAAGCTGTAATTCTCTCAGCTACCAACATTTGTCTTGTTTTCAAGTATCTCTGCTTCTGCACTAGGATACAGATGACACAATGCATGAAATCGAAACACAGAAGTCAGTAACACAGTGCTGTGAATTAGACGAGGTGAAGCCTGTAAGAAATGAAACAAACTCATAAAGAACAAATATTACACGACAAGCAAAGGGCAAAAACCACACAGCTAACAAAGCCAAAGCTGCCACTGAATATTGGTCTGCCCTTCTGCATAACAGAGGCTGCTAAACCCTTCCACAAGTCAGCTGAAGTAAAAATCTGCTCCTCGAAAAGTAGTTCCCAACATACAGCCTCCTGCAGTGGTAGAATCCACTGCGACTTTTCTTTTATGGAAATGTTCTTTATTACTGTTCTGAAATACCTGCTTTCAGTTTCCCAAACACTGGGGTCTTACATACGTTACCCTAAGGAGTCAGCTAAATTTTTCTTCCTCATCATTTGAATGTATCCATTTACGCCCATTACCTTTTCCTTGACAACTCACAAAGCCAGTGCTTCTTGAATTTATCCCACTGTAAACATTTTCTAGTACTTATCAACCCTCCACAACTCAGGTAATACCCTGTACTCCCTGATAGAAATAAGATAATGGACGAAGACTAAACCAAGCTTTTGTGAGTTTCACTAAAGTGATATGCATTACAAACACCACAGATTAAAAACATACAAGGAATCTGTTCATAATCACTAAGACGTTACAATAAAGCTCCAAACTTTAAAATCCTTGTGTCTTTTAAAACTGTTTTTTGAGACATTCAGACACTGTTTGTCCAAAAGCCCACTTTCAAAGCAACCAAGTTCAGAGCCAAAAGTCATGACTGAGACCAGCAGCCTCTGGGGGCTGTCAGCACTGGAGTCCTCAGATGTCAATTTACGTAGCTCTAGAGTTATGAAAAGAGAAGCCTACAGCAAGCATTTACTCTCCAGAATCTATAAGACACAGATACTCTCTACAACATAAAGGGCATAGGTAAAGCCATTCCTTGGTGTTTGTTTTGGTTTGTTTTTTTTCTTCTTAAAACAGTTACATTTCAGTAAACCAAGGTCCTTCATTAAGTCACACAACTTCAGTCAGTTCTGCACAGTTCCTAAGGTTAAGAAGCATAAACTTAAGCCCTAGTGCACTTCAGCATTCCTTTTCCACTGTAGCTACATCACTTCATTGGAGTAAAGAAGGCGTGTCAGGTAGAAATCCTTCCAAACAAGTAAGGAGCAGAGATAAGCTACTAAGACGTAACAGATTTGTCTCACGGTACATCTTCGGCCATGCCATCAATACATGTACTTCTATTCAATCTGAGTCCAATTCTTAAATTGCTAGAAGACACAAAATCCCTTTCATCCTCTTATTCCCATCAACTAACACTTACATAGAAGTTTGCAAGAGTAAAGTAAACAAATGGGATTATAAAAACAAAATTAAACCTTTTGACTTATTTCCTTCTTCCCCTTTCATTCATTACAAGCCAACAAACCTCTATCTTTGATCTTTTAGCAGAAATCACTCAGCTTAATCTGAATTCACCTTCTTTAGGCAATGAGAATCCCAATGTCTTCCTCTCAACTGAGCTTAAACCTTACATGGACAAGAGAAAAGCAATTTCAGGGTGGGTATGAAAAAACAGCAAGGGGAGGGCCACCCAGCTGCAACACCAGAGAAGACAAGAGCTCCCTTACACTATAATGCCCAGTGCTGCACGTGCCCCACAACACAACATTGCTTCCTCACGTCCTGCAGCCAGTCTGGCCACCACTGCATCTGGCTCCTGTCCTCTCAGACGTGAGTGCCCTGCTCAACCACAGGGAGGAAAACAATGCGGAAAAGCAAGGCCAGAGAAAGGGTCCTGTGTTTTCCACTAGCTGACTTTCTGGTGCAGGGGTCCATTTTTGTTTAGAATTCGACTTACATGGGAAGCAACTGACGTCATCTCGATTCAGTACTCTAGGGCACGAAACCAGCAGTGGCCATGGGAACTCAAGGTAGTGGCTACCAAGACTGCTCTAGAAAGCACCTCAACAAACAGGCAAAAATACTTCAAAAATAGATACTTACAGAATTGAGAAGATTACAGAGGAGAGTTCAGCAACACCAAAACAGGAAAAGAAGAAAAAAAATACAATTTGTAAGTGAGCCCTGGAAATTGTAGAAACCTGATGACCCAGATGGCATGAGTTAGCATTCAGACAAAACAGATCAGTTTGAACAAAGAATTACACTCGCAGATTAGACATCAGAAAACCTTATTAACAGCATCACTACCCAGAAGAGACAGACGTCAACCCTCACAATAGGCCCGGTTGTCGTCATCAAATACAAATACCCTAGAAAGACACTGTACCTATTAAACCTGCCATTTTTGCTGAATCCAATTTCTACAGATACAAAGAGGCGATTCACAGTTTTTTACCAACATTAATTGGGACGTGGAGCTGGTGCAGCAGGCCTAGTTCCACCTCCCAGGGCCAACAAAGCAAGAGGGTTTTGGTTTGCTCTCCCTCTCTGGCGCTGGATCAGAAGCCAGTGTGGACCCACACACTCACAAACCACCATTTCAGCCATCTGCAATGTAAGCCAAAACATGCCACACAGCACCGTTCCCCAAAAACCACAGTGAAAGTAAAAGATGGAGGATGCACCTTTCAGAGGCTCAGAGCCTGCTCTCTCTGGCAGGCAGAGGGGGGCAGGGAGGGAGCGGCCAGGCAGACAGAGATACAGCTGGGCGAGAAGCTGACAGAGACAGTGATCACCACAGAAAATGGTGAGTGTAAAAACCTGGTAAGAGGCATAAATTACTAGATGGAGGCCATTTTTGTAGTGCTGTGGAAAGGAACTGGGGCACTGCAACTCTCTCAAGCATTAACTAAGGGCAAAGCAAAACATCATGCTTCCTACCCATCCTTCAGAACGGGTTCCTCCTGGCCCCATTCAGCTCCAGCAGCCCTTCCCAGAGTCTGGTGCCGGACAGGGATGGCTCTCCTGCCACACTTGCCCCGTGCCTTCCAGAAGGGCATAAAGGCCTCGGACGACAGCCCTGCTGACACTGGGGCTGATCTTGCTAAGCCAGATTCCACATACTTATAACAAAGAGGGAATAAAAAAGTTAACATCAGGATATTCAAAATAACAGTCACTGTCTAACACAAGAAAGGTAAACTCCACACCTAATTTAGAAAGAAAATTAACTCTGCACTCCTAACAATTTTCAGATGGCATAAACTTGAAGAGTGTGCCACCCCAGTAATAACTATCCCTCCTTAATGGATGCCCAGTGGTGTTTCTGTTTGGTGAAGAGAGTTTGGGTCAGAGCCTCCCTGGATCCCTCCCACATCTCACATTCCCAATCAGCCTTCGGCTGCCGCACAAAACTCTGGTCACACCAAGTCAGCAGCTGCTGACCAACACTGCTGCAATAGCCAGAGGGCCCCTAGGCAACAGACACTGAAATACCTTGCAGAAAAACGACGGGGGTCTACAGCTATCATCTACAATTAAGAATTTAAGACACAATATCAGACAGTTTTATTATTTTTAAAAGGGCTTTTTTCACTGTTAAGCCATGCAATTGATTTATCAGATCCTTAAAGGCATCTTACCCATGTTCAAAAACTGATCAGTTCGTTTCACATTATGGGTCAATCTTCTTTTCCTTAAGGCATACAGAGACAGCTTTCATCAGTTCACATTTTATACCTTGAAAGTCTTGCCCAAGTTCTTCACCTAGAACCTGGTTGTCAAGTGATCTATATTTCAACTAGGCATCTAAAAAAAAAAACCCCAATGCTAAACTCTACCAAACTTTCACCTATTTCTTGCTTTGAAGAAACTGCTGACATGCAGTTTTCTAAGCCATGGGCACCATACCATCCTTGTAAAAGAAGGAAATACCTTCTCCATGCCTAAAACCTATTCCATAGTCAAATGTGTTATTTGATATAAATGCAGTTAAAACAATATGGAAAATTAAGAGTTTAAAGTGCTAGATAAACACACACAGCATGATTAAGTACATTTTCTTTTCTCCAGGCACTCCTCAGCAAATAGACTGAAGATTCATCATGTCTATAGCAACCACTCTTTCAGGAAGATGATTAAAAAGAAGTTGCACACCATACTGTCCCTATGATGCAAGTTTTGATGCAGAAATATTTCTGCATACTTAAAAATTTAAACATCAAATCAAGGAGTAAATTAGGAACTGTCATTAAACAGCTGTGTTTTGCAACACACTTTTCTTAGAATTTTTCCACCATTCAAAAGCAAAGAATAATCCCATAGAAGATTAACCACATGCTATATTTATGTACTGTGTAATTCGCTGCAAAGTGTATCAAGCTATAGAAAGTCAACAGTTTCTAAATTAAAAAAAAACTTCTGATTTCAGCCTTCTTACCTAGTAAGTAGTCTGCTGTTTGTTAAGACAGCTGGACCAGCAAACTTCATGGCAACTGTCACATATGGGTGAGCTCAAGTGAACCAGTTTTGTAGCAAAACATCGCCTACAGCCTGAGAAGTCACTACTAAATGAAGATTTCATATTAAAATCAGCAACTTACTCAACATAATTAAAAA
The DNA here is from genome assembly GCA_013397155.1 of Irena cyanogastra. Taxonomy (NCBI): domain Eukaryota; kingdom Metazoa; phylum Chordata; class Aves; order Passeriformes; family Irenidae; genus Irena; species Irena cyanogastra. The sequence goes on from VWZV01000023.1 coordinate 96,767, forward strand.
TACAGGTTGGAACCAGCATATTAAATCTTAGGGAAAGTACTTAAACAGAACGCAAGCTGTGAAAAAACACCAACCACTAACAGTAACAAAAATGCAGAAAACATCCCCCAATTCATTAGTAGCCAAGTAATTAATCACAGTGAGCTGGTAAGGGCTGGAAAGTGTCCCCAAAAGCCTACCAAGCCAGATTACCCTTACATACTTAAGGGGAGCCCTCCCTCCACATTGAAGGTCTGGGCTTAAACTAATTCCACAGAACAAGATGTCACCTATTGAGAGTGAATAACATGGTGAAAATCTGTGCCTGCACAAACAAGATCAACTACTAACCTGAATTAAAATCAAAGAGAAAAAAAAATACAGCCTGCTCTAAGAAACTGTCAGCTGGTGACATTAGAATGCCAGATGCTCTTATTAAACTGACCCTAGCAGAAGTCAAGTTGCAGAGAGCACTGAGACATGAGGCAAAGACATCAGAATCAAAAGAAGAGGACATTGTGCAACAGGTCCCCAGCCCTCCATCCTATGCAATTCCATCCTAAAATTTGGGGGGAGAAATCAACCTGACAATCCATCATCGCAGAGATCATAATCTCCTGCTTCAGGGAGAGGCGTGGAATTAAAATAATTCCCTCCTTTAGTGGTTGCCAACGAACATGACCTACAATTCCATACTAAATAATAAGTGAAAGAAAGCCAACACTTATGAAATATTTTTGTCAGCTGAGAGAAACTGTCACTTCAGTCAAGTCAGATTCACCCTTAATTTGCTGATGCCCATTTGCATGCTCCAGCTCACCACAGCACAGATCATACCACGGTTTCACCAACACTCTTCTTGCTGGCAAAACCAGCTGAGGCAGCTCCTGGCCCTGCAGCGGTGCTGCTTTGTCATTGGCGGGCAAGCAGTGCTCCATCAGCAAGCAGCACTAATGTGCTGCAGCATCAGGCCTCTAAGCAGCAGCACTACCACTTCTGAGGAAGCTGCATGGGAACAAGGAGAGAGAGTGGGAACCGGCAGAAATAGCTCCAGCTGGCTTTTCTGGCATACACAATGGCAGTGGTGAACCAACAACGAGAGGCACAAAATCTCTATAAATGCCATGACCACGAGAAACTCATAGAGCACCATTGATACTGCTATATTTGAGTTGATCTTAATAAGCAAATGGCGACGTTGGATATTTGCATATGTATTCATAATAAAGAGTTTTACTGCGCCATTTTCAGGCTACATTAAAACAATAAACATAATCATGGAGGAGAAAGAGGCAACTCTGGTTTTGCCCATATCAAAGATGAACCCACAGGCAAGCCTGTGTTGGGAAGAACCACACTGTCCTGCCCGTAAGAGGTTGCATTCACGCTTCACATATCTCAAATCAAATTAACTCCTCTTTCAGGCAGGAGGAGGGCAGCATGGACAACGTCACATGCCCAACGACATGGACAGGTTATCACACCACTCCATACTCTATGGCCTGGCAGCACCACCGTACCACAGCTAACCAACCCCAGGTGAGCTCCTCACAAGGTCTTTCTTTTAAAGGTGCAGCACGTGTGTGCTCCAAGAGCCACTACCATACACAGGCAGCTCAAAATCCAGAGTCCTTTGCAACATGACAGCTCATCCCAATCTGCAGGCATTCCTACACAACCAAACACTCCACCAATCTCAGCATGGCCTTTCTGCCTCTAGTACACTACAGATTTCACTTACCAACACACTGATGCCATGTAAAAACCTGCAATCACCTTTCTTTAGGGTTTTCATGCATGTCTAATCAGTATGCACAAATAATTATCACAAGGCAAGGGGCCCAATTCTTGCTATAGTTAAAGTAAAATGTCTGAGTACTACTGCTAGTTGAGAAACTACCACCGTACCTGAGTAATCCTTGCAAACAAAACAAGCCTCTTCAGTGCATACTGTCTGGGTAGACACTGCTAATGAAGATGAAGGACAAACAAAGGTCACAAAGCTAAGAGAGTTTTAAATACCTGCTTTGGAGGCCAACCTCAGCAAAACACATAGGTTTAAAAAAAACCCCAACCAAACATATTCTTTATTTGCAAAGTACCGTGAGATCTTCTGAGCTTCTATACCTTTACCTCAGTATTTAATTAGGACTCTCTCAGTAACATGTGCATGGGATTATAGATTTTCTTCCCTCCCCCCACCCCCCAACCAAGTTTCAAGTTTGTGGACCACATCCAAGGAGCTAGTTTCTATGCATTCCTGAGGGAGAAAGGGCTATAGAAAAGTCTTTTATTTCTGCATGTATTTCCCAGAAGGCCCAACTAATGCAAAAGGAAATGTATCAGGCTTCTTCAATGGGGGGAGGGCAGGAGGGGATTAACATGTTTCATGGGCAGAGTGTGTGCAAGCCAGGAGGGTTGAGCGCTTCAGTCTGAGCGATTAGATGCAACTCTTTTGTAAACCTTACAGTACGATATCTGAAATACCCTTTTGAACAGAAAAATTTACTCAAGTAAATGTCAAAGTAAATTGTGCTGAAAAACAGACTACATCACAAAAGGCTACTGTAAAGGGGTACGCTTGAGACTGAATATGTACACCTCACAAGAATCACCACTGAATCACATCAGCATCATGAAGTTAAGGGTATAAATTCAGGAGTGCACATTTTCATTGCAAGTCAGCATCATCTGCATGAACAGTTACATGTAACTGTTAGCAATTGTTTCCTCCTCTGAAATCGATTTTGTATGTACTTCTCTACAAAGCTTTTCAAGAATTTATGAAGTTTGGGTCCAGCTTAAGAAAGACGCAACAAGATTAAAAAAAAACCAAAACCAAAGAAAGGCAACCAGGAAGTGAGCAACTGTTCCTTATACTAAAGGAAGTATTACAGGAGAACTGAACAAAAGGTTATTTCTCCAGGATCGTGACTCCAGCTGCTGAGTATAGATACTGGTAAAGGGTATCTATAGGCAATGTACAAAGCAGCTTTTGCCCCACCTCACACCTCCAAGGACTCAAACTGACTCCAACCACCATGTACACTGTCTACTGCAGCATTCCCCAAGCCTCTGCTGTTCCCCTCAGGGTTGTTTTTTTCTTTAACACACCCCCCCCCCCCTCCACTTGCTCGCAAAAGCAGAATTTAAGGGCAGACATAGCCTAAATTTGCTGAAGGTGGATACTGCTTTCATTTTTAAAGAGAGGACAGGCAGCAGACCATGCCACTCAGGTTAACAGACTAACACACACTTACTAACATACACCTAACTGAACAAGAAGCTCAATTCAAATTTTACTGCATTTGCTGGTCCAAAAATTCCTACTCCACCTGTATTTAAAAACTGTTTGCAGTTTAATATAGCATGCATCTATTATAGCTGTCTACTCAAAGTAAAAACAAATTAATTCCCAGAGTTACTCAACATTCTTAGTTACAGGCTAGGATATTTAAATAGTACATTCAATGGCATAATCATCCTCCTCTTCAACTCTCACACAGAAAAGTAAAAGCAGCCAAACAATTTATTTACTTAAAACCAAATGATCAGGTTGATTGTTCCAGGACGGTGCTTTTAGATGGTGAACTATCCAGCACTGTATTTACATTTAGTAAATCAATGGGGAAAAAAACCAATAAGATTCAGTACTGATTTTGCTCAGTAACTTCTCTTCTATGATCTCATTTTACAGTATTTGAAGGCTTCCACTTCCACAAAATTATATTCTGGAATTTTAACACTACAAATGATAGACTCTCTGTCCACAAAAATCAGCACTTCCAACAGTAACCAATTTGCCTATGAAACACCTATTACAGTCTAAGCAATATGCAAGCAATTTAAGATTTTTATTATGTTGATAGGAGAAGGTGGTATTGAATAGCATGACCATTCATTTAATAAGGTATGAAAAGATCGAGCAGACAGAAACTGATGATCAACAACAAAATGTGCAGGCTCTCACAGAGGAGAATAATTAATGCTTGGAAATAAGATGACATGGGGGATTTGCAATCATTAGAATCAAAATGAGGAGAGATCCATTTTCTGCATGGGGAACCTGAGAGTAGTGGACAAGGCTTGTTACAAAATTTCCGTCAGCCATTCCAGAGGTTTGTGTTACTCAAAGGCTAGGGTAACACCTTTAATTTGCTTTTCTTCAGGGAAGTACTGGCTCGCTTTGTTAATTAGGTTATCTTTTCACTTTTAGCTGAAGCTCACCACCCTAACCCCCCTTCCTGCACCCCCCCGACTCAAACAAGAGAGCAGACATTGAAAGGCTAGGCAGGACACCAGCTGCTGTAATTCTGGGGTGCTACAAGAAAACTGATTTTGCAGCTCTATCAAGAATTTTACTGTACTTTACATTTTTTACATAGTTCTACAACGTAGCCATGCCACAAAGCTGCAGAAGCAATGAAGGATAGAGCACAGCTGCAGCAGTAGCATGCACAGCTCTGTAGCACAGCCCCTTCTTAGGGCAAAACTCAGTCAGCAGTCTGCTGCTACACATGCAGCTGCCTCACCATCCCAGAAAGACTTCATGTGTGTACCTCAGAGAAACAACAAAGACCAAGGCAGCAATCAGTCTTACAGCTGCTTTAAATACATTTCTCCATTCTTTCACCCAAAACCAAAACAAAACACAAAACCAAAAAAACCCCACACCAAAAAACAGTAATTCATCATTACAGCACAGATTTTTTTCCATTATGAATCTGCCCAACCCATTGTCAATTTGGAAGCGAAACCCTAGCACCAGTACATATGTGCTTTGGAAGCAATGTCTAGTGATTACAGAGCAAAGCTCAACTCGGTGACCTATACGAAAATTATTGTGAAAAAACCTTCCTCACTTCTGTTTGGCTGTACATATAGCTTTGAAAAATCCCACCTAGATTTTTAAAAAGTTTGTCACAAAGCCACGCTTCTCTAAGCCTGTTCTTATTTGCCATGAATCATTGCAATACAAGTTCTCCACATTAACTATTTCAATCTTGCATGGCATAATTACAAATGTTCTCTCTGCATATTTTTACATATTTAACTGAGAAATTTCATGCCATGCAAAGAAAATGTCTCAGTACACATTTATTTCACATGTTAAGCTTACACAGTGCTATACCGTTTACTTCACCATTTCTAGATAAACTCTAGCATAATGCAGTTCATAAACAGCAATTATAACACAAGATAAAATACAATATAAGAATGAAAGTGGAACTCCTCAAATTGCACACCATAATTAAGAGTCTTCTTAGGAAATCCCATGTGAAGAAAAATTTCATTGTAGAACTGCAAAGTGATAGACTATAAAATCAAGTAAATGAGACAGTAAGTTTCAGCCTCCAGATGCTGTGCATTCTGCATACATGCTAGACCTCAGAAGACTCTCTCTGAAAACCTGAAATGGGATCTGAAGCTGTCTGGGACAGTCTGGAGCAAAAGAAAAACAGCATTATGTCATGTTTTGCCTGTGGAAGAAACACTGTTTGGAGGAACTCTCTCATCTCTCTTGGTATCACACGTCTTGTCGAAATTATCATTTGACCAAAGCATTTGCGCTTATACTGTCACTACCCTTATGGCCTGAAGGGTTTAGCAGAACTCCTTACTCTGCATATCATCTGCCAAACTGAAGTCAACAGCAAGCACCAGCATAACTGAGGATCTTTCCTCCTACACCAGTCTTTCCCTTCACAACACTACAAATTCTGAAGCAGAGGACCACTGATCTAGTGCCTACTGTTTAAGTTCTACTCCTGACACAGAGTTAAACATACTCCCTTTTCGCAGAAGCCCTGTATGTCTGGAACCTCTGAAAGCATGGGTGGTCCCTTCAGGAAGTAATGAATCCCTATCACCCAGAAAGATGGACAAAACATAGCCAGCTGACACCAAGCTCAATCAGCCTCCCTTCTCCATTCTTGACTACTTCCTGAAATATTTAATCTGCTTCTTTCACCCACAAAGCTAAATCAAGAAGGTAGATCATATAACAAGTCCAGTAAACACTCTTGAGCTTGTAACAAGTAGCTTCTCTAATCAAAGAAACAGGTATAACTTGTTTTTTCTTCCCAAAGTTCCTCATCCATCCTCAGAATAACACTAAACTTCAAGCAAACAGGGCCCTTCAGGATCCTGACCTGCACTAGATTTCCAGACAAGAAAATCTGTATTTACATGATTAATAATGTAATTACTATAATTACTTATAATAATATATCAGTATATATTATATGTTAGGTACTACAATACATATTAATACAGTGATATAATTACTTATATTTATTAGAAAAATTTTGAAAAGTACAGGCTTCTTTCATTGACTGACACCTTTAAAGTTTAAAGCAACATTTACTATAAAGGGAAAAAACAGTCATGAAAACTGGGCTATGCACTCATTTTACTTAAGTCTTTCAGGCAAATGAAAGCACCTTACTTTATTGAGCTTTTTGAAATCCTCCCAGTTGTAAAATTCTAACAGCAAATGTATATTGCTCACTAACTAATTTCAAGATCATGATACCATCACCCAAAGTCACTTAAAACGTTTTAGAACTAACTACTTTTTATAACAAACCACTTCGTTCAGTTACACTTCATACAGTGACTTTGCCAGAGACCAAACAAAGCATGGCAACTCTGTCACTGTGGCTCTTCCCAAACCTCTTGACTGTTTGCATCTCTGGAAGCTCACGCAACGGTGTGACTTTTAGTGTGTCAGCACTATCTCTGCAAACCATTTTAACTGCAAAAGCCAGCATGCACCACTGGCTTCTGCTCTGGTACGCTGTGCTACATACCCCCAATCTGGTCCTTGGTCACGCTGCTGAAGCACCCACACTAATCCCAAACATTTGTGATTTTTTTTCAAAAGAGATCATTAGTTTCACAGTAGTTTTTGTGGACCTTATTTTATACTGGTGAAGGCTAACAACAACAACAACCAGAACAGCCACAGCTACTTTGTTCACACAGAAAACAACATGAAACTGCCAGCATCATTCTGAATTGCCAGAATTGCTAAGTTTTACTGGACTATGTTAAATAGCTGGTCTACAAAGCAAAGTCACAAAACTGATGGTTGATGATTTCCTTCTCTCATTCACCCTCCCTCACAGCAGATGCCAACTACTCAGCTACAGTTCATTAATAAGAAAAACACGTAGTCAACCGATACAAACATGGTAACTGGAAACCTCTCATTGTTTTAACCATTTCATTCTTGACAGAATAATGAGAAAGAAAACCTGAACACTGTCCACTTCTAACCTGCAACTACACTTTTTCAGCTGAAGTTTACAGCACAATTCTGTGACTAAAAAGCAGTAATTCTCAGCACACAAATAAAAACTACATTATGAAAATTATCTGGCAAATTCATGGTTTTGTGGGCTAAAAAAGAAAAGAAACAGTGGCAACATGTGATTTGCGTAAAATGAGAGAAGCAGTGGAGAAGGACACAACTTTCATGTGAAGAACACTCTCAGTTTCACTTGCTACCATCGGCTGTGGTTTATGCCCTGACACCTTGGGCAGCCCAGAGGCTCCCTCTGTGAAGGTTCTGTAACAGCCTGTTCCAGTGATTTTACTCCTGGAGAGGGCAGCCCACGGCCAACAGGCAGGCTGGAGCCTCAGCGATGATCCCACAGCAGCAGTCATCACTGCCAGGTCAGTAGAGGACCTCCTGAGTGCCCCACAGCACTGGAACCTCTGCCCCTGTCTGCCAGCACCTGCAGAGCTCAGGGGAAAACTTATTAACACATAAGCGACAGGAACAAAAGCAAAGACAAGCTAATCATCTGTACTGAAGTGCATCAATAAACAAAGCTGTAGAGAGTTTTGCAAACAGCAGTCATGTGGCATTAGCTTAAAATAAAAATTTAAAAGGGAAACAAATACAAAAAAGCCGACACAGCTACATACCCAGACGTAAAATGGGAGAGAGCAAAACACCAACGACAGCTACTGCAGACCAGAAGTATCAGCTTACCATTCCCCTAAGAAAGTTACATCATGTGCCAGGTTTCAACCATTCAGAAGAAAAGCAGGTCTGTATCACACACATCTCCCACTGATAGCTGGGACCACCCTCTCAAATCACTCCACCTGACTGCAAAGAAAAACCACCGGAACCCACAAAAACAATCCTCTTCTCCCAGCAGCCTCCAAAACCAAACCAAAACCAAGAAAAGCCTGCTGTGGCAAACTCTTCCTGAAGTACCTACCACCACCAGGCCAAACCCTACTCCCCCATCTGCAGCCATCCAGTGCTCCCTGCACACTGATCTATCACACCATCTACTCAGCCACATTCTTCAGGAAAGTCTCCCCTCCCAACAAAGATTGACTTTCTCAAGAGAAGTATCCAATTCTTTGTGTGGGCCATCCTCTCACTGTGAAATCCTTTCCCATTTTGCACACTACATCATCATCTCTATTTAGTCTCCTATCTGATGATCTCCCTGGAAATATACATATATATATATATATATATATACATACATACACACACCTTTTTGTCATAGTAGGAGAGAAAAAGAAATTTCAAGATATCAAACTTCAGATAGCACTGCATGCCCAATGACCACAAAACAACTCAATGACAAACATTCATTTCTCTGAATCTGCTTTTCTCTCATTGTTACAGTTTTGGTCTTCTTTTTCTGACCAAATTTTAAAAAAACTGACTGGGAATTCACAGGTTCAGTGAGACCTTGACTAAAGGTCATATTAAAACATATTAAAGCAAAAATTAACATATTTTTTAAAATGTTGAAGAAAATATACATGTTAAGTGAGTACCAAGTTTCCTAAATTCTTAGCTTCTCAAAGTGCACATGGATTCACCTCCCATATCTGTTTTCTTTTTTTAATCAAAGCATCAAAGTCATCAGCATCCTTTCGGTACAATAGATTCTTGTTATTAAAGAGATCTTTTAGAAGCATAAAAGATTATCCTGATGTCTTCTAAAAGGCGGATTTTATTCTTGATTTGCCTTTTGTTTTGCACATATTTCCAAACAACGTCCTACTGATTTTGCATTTCTGCAGAGTGCATTCTGTTCATTTATTCAAGTGAGCTTCAGTGATGCTGATAATCAAGGTAGAGTTAAATTTTCAAAATCACAAAACCGGAAAAAGCGAATGCTAGTTATGCAATACATACCACAAGTTTCAATAAAAAGCTAAAGCACTGGCATGATTCAGAAGCAATAACCAGAAAATGCAATAATACATTCTAGAGCACAAGCACAACTGAGGTCTGTGCCTGTCATCCCAGCCCCCACTTACTCATCTAACTTCAGCATGTCTTTGGGCAAAAAATATTGATATGCAACTGCTATTCATTTCTGTAAACAGAGATTATTCTGTATACATTTCTACAAATCACACCAAAGCCTGACGTCTTCAAAATAAATCTCAAGATTCAAGTTACACACTTTTGCACACTTATAAACAAAGCAGCCAATTGTTCAGCTACAATTTACACAAAACAGGCATCAGTGGTTTTCATGATTTCTTCACATTTAAGTTGTACGGCAATAGAAAATATACAGTACGTATAAACAATGTATCAACAATAAAAAAAAGAAAACCTACCTTCCTTCCCAAAGAAAGAAAGAGTTCCCAATGTACACATACATGTAACATTTACAATTAATCTCCACACAGGCAACAGGTCTCAGAGTCAGCTTAGCAAACTTCAATCTACTAAGCCATTCAAACAGATTCACTGTTAGTTATGATGTAATGAAATGGACTAGTCAACAGTGACAACACCATGCAAACCTCTCCCATTTGGAGCCTAGATTACACCACTTTACCCACCACTTACACCACTTTAAAATTGTTTTCCACTGCCACTAAATTATTCCCTATTGTGATACCTCATTCACTAGGAGAATCTCAAAATGAGCTTCAATTTACTCTGCCTAACAAAATATCTAAAAACTTAATTTTTTACCTGCAACTCAAGCTGCATGGCTGTTCTCAGAGCTCTACTACAAGGACAGTAGCAAACGGTTGCCTTAAGCAGTTGGCAATGCCCTGAATTCTGTCATCAAGTAATGAGTCTGCCACAAAAATAATGACCACATAGCAGCAGCCTGCTGGATATAAATCCCTTTACTGCTTAAAACTACATTCTGGATCAATATGGAAACGAAAACAAAATAAACCCCCTAATACTATCTGAAATGAGTAGAAAGAAAAAAAGAGCATCCATGCAAGTCTCACTAACAGGATGCAAAGTAGCACTAGGTTGTTTTACATTTGAGCAAGTGTAAAGACAAAGAACATGAAACAGAGAACACTTAGCTCTTCATATAGTCAGCTCACAAGTGCTAAATGCTTCACCATATAAATGGAAAACCTTTCTAAAGAGACACTAATACCAAGAAGCAGCAAAATAAATGTTTTGGGAATACCCACCCCCCTTCTCCAGCCCTGCTTACCCTTTGTTCCCATAAGGCTTCAGTTCTTGGCTAACATCTCTCTGTCTGAAAATAATTGCCTGCCTCCTAAAGGCATCTCGGACAGTGTCACTCCTTAATCAGCTGGAGGACAGCTGAGTGATGTGAGGCATTTCCATCTTCTCCCTGGAGCAATCACACCATCTCTACATGGCACTACTGCAACATCAAGAACTAAAATGACTTTAAATGTGGTACTCTCCCATAATGAGAGCCATATGCCAATAAGGCTGCCCCCTAAAAACCCAATTCTATTACCGGCTGCCTATTAGGACTTTGCTTATTGATACAGCTATGCCAAGGATCAATCAGCGCAGCCTGAATACAAACCTCAGGGAAAATCCATCTGCAGAAATGAACTCCCAATATGTTTGGTATACCTAGATACAAAAACACAAGCAATAATCAATTGCATTATCTTTAAATTTTTATCATAGTGTGAACATGGTTATCAGCAGTAGGTTTGGAAGTTCTAATGCTCTGGCACAGTAAGGATACCAGTAAAATTCTACTAGATTAACAAAATGTGATTAATTTACTTCTCTGCACAAATACCTCAGAAAATAAAACTAGTTATCTGTTTCTCAGCAAATTGGAGGGATGGAGAAGAAAAACATGATCATGGGCTTTGTTAATATACTTGCAGTGGGTACACCAAGAAGGTAATGTGTGAATCAGAATAATACAAACTTCAGCTTTCATCAGATCAGTCATACACACTGTAGTTTCACTCCACAATGGAACATCAACATCTAGAAATTGCATGGATGTATTTCTTCAGAGCAAGTCACCTCCTCTTTCCACATGACACATTTGTTTGAAAATCAAGACATTATCCTTCCCATCCTCCTTCTCAGAGACTGCAAAATCACCTTTTTTGTAAGAACATTGAAATTCCATACATCTTTCTTTTTATCCAGTTTTCCATCCTTCCCAACTCCACGCGCTTCCTAACTACCCACTCTTGATGTCTGTGCCACACAGTCAGACATATGACTGATGCATCCCCCCACAGTCCTTTAATTTTGCTGTATATTCAATAAGCCAACAGCTACTTCCCTCCTCCAAGCATCTGAGACTCACTTCCACAGAAAGACTTACCCGGATAGCATTTTCAGATATAACTGCCAAAGGCAAAGTTGAGTGACTCAAAGGATGAGGACCACTCAAATTATCTTCCAAAATTCTGCTTCTCCTCCTTCCATGAAGCTCACTTTCATCTTCTTTCAAACTGCTTCATGTGGCAGTGACCATGTTTCCCACTGGTGTTTAGGTACCATAAACTCTTAACACACCTGCCTGTTTGAGGCCCTCAAATGCCACCAGAATATGACAGCCCTGGTAGCACCATAAAGCCATCAATTGCACTTGAGTCAAAAGTCTTTTGATTTTTGCCGAAAATGGAACTCATTAATTGTGAAAGCAACAAACATCATCCTTTCACAACTTCCAAGTTCCTCTTTTCCACATAAAGAGATCTACCTGATTTGGCTTCATCAGGCACAGTTTAACTGTTGGAAGAGAGCTTCCGAAGCCTTGATAATCACTTCCTCAACCTCTCAAAAAACCACTTATATTTCTTCTCTGCTTCCTGAATGTTTTTTAAAGCTCACGTTCTCACCAAGTACAGAAGATTAAACTGCCCTTGCTTTATGTCACATAACAGTAAAACAGAAATACTTTCAACCTTTTCACACAAACTCTGAAAAACAAATACAATTAGGAATTAAAATTAAAGTTCTGAAAATGGAGAAAGAAATCTTTGCTTTGGGAGATCAAAAAGTAAGAAGTGGTTTAGATCCTGAAAATGATCAAGGCATCCTGAGAAACATGAAGAAACATGGCAGCAATGTAAGCAGATAAGGAAGACCTGAGTACAAGAAAGTTTTGCCCAATGTTTAAGGCATTCAACTCCAGATGCAAATCAACTCCTGTATTTCATCATTAAGAGAAGCTGGACAGGAAAGGGGAAGTGCTAAAGAAAAGCTCAGGTTCCTAAGTGTTTCCTGTTCTTACTAGAAACATTTCCTTGATTAATCACTGTATTCCGCTATGATGCATGAGTACATGACCCCCAAGTACAACGCCATTACAAAACAAAGAGTGAACCTCACTAAAACGTTTTCAATTCTGCAGATGGCCACAAGAAGCATTAAGCTTCATTACTGATCCTTCCTGCTATCACAGTTTCTCCCCCTTTAGCAGTTTCAGAGTTAGGCTGTTCCACATGCCTTTCAGAGACCTCAGGCTTTGGACCAGATCACACTGCCTCATGCCAAAGAGCTGAGCAGGGAGTTACAGCCAAAGTCCAGACACATGCCACAATTACCACAGCAAACACTCAGCTGTTTTAGGAACTCCAATTTCCACCTGCCACAAAGTTCAACCCCAAAACAAGCACAAGTACTTTACTCCAGTGGCTAACTTGCTGGCTAACAGCTGGGCCACGACAGAGCCTCTGATGAATTCTCCATCTTGCTGTGCCGTTTATGAAAAGTTAACAGCTTTCACCTTCCCACTCCCTGCCTCTGCCACAAACACATGCGCTCAAAGTACTAATACAAATACAAGGTTTTGAACGACTGCTACACAGACTGTACAAATCACAACAGAGCCCCAGAAAAGACCATCATCACGCTGCTGGTGCTGTCCTGGATATTGCATGCCTTGCCCCTTATTCTATACAGTTAACTCTTTGGCACAAATCCCACTACTGGTTCAGCATGGTGGGTCTGGAAAATCTGTGCCAATGCACAAAGAGAACAACCAGCAATGTGCGTAATTTGTTGTACATGATAGTATTAGGAGTTTAAGACAACTGAAAAACAAGCTTTACATACAATACTTCTTTGTCCTAGGTACTGGAAATATCTACATTTATAATCTGATTTATATAAAAATATATATTTACCAGTCACTAAAAACGCACTAAATCAACTCTTACTATCTATGCAGTTTTAATCTAAAATTTAGATTAAAACAATTTCTAAGCAGCCTGATATTAAAATTCAGACTAAAGTGATTTTAATGTTAATGAAGCCTGACTTCTAAGTCCTATGGAATATATTTGTCTTCAAAAGCAAGGTATCAACAATGTTTTTATTAACTCCTCTGGAGTAAAGGAAATGAAACATCATGAATTTAAACTAAACTGAATTTTAGCTACAGCTTTTCTATTTCAGTGAAAACCAATAATCATCTGGTTTTATTATACTTTTGCCCTTCACATTCCTCTACTCAGGATGATTCAGGAAACACTAAAGGCGCTTGTTCCAGTACATGCAGTACCCACCTGACATTGTTCTGGCTCACGACAGTACAAACAGTTCCATCAATGCTGGATGGAAAAAAATGGCTTGCCAAAACAAACACAGTGGCTCAAAATTGTACTTTCTCTCTTTGAATGTTAAAATTTATATGCATCATTACTGACAGTATCTCAGCAATAAAACTTCATTTTTTCTGGCTTCCCACAAGAATCTTAATATATGCCACCTTCAGATAGTATGGCATATAAAAAAATGCTTGTGGCTTTAATGTCAATATTTGATTAATTTTAGCCCTAACCAAAGGGTTCGTCTGTCTGAACAGAGGGCACGCTCAGAGGTGGCAGTGTATAAAGAAAAAACTAATAGCATGCTGCCTAAGTAACCAAATACAGAATCTCAGCTACATTTACAATTTTCAACTCTATAGTCTGAAACCTCAAGGCTTGAACGTCTTGAACACATGCAACCACAAAAGATTTTCAACACCTCAGGAAGGGTCTCAAAAGAGCCTGCTGAAGTCATTTGATCACATCTGAAGAAGTTTTGAAGTCACAGCAGCAATCCCACAAGGACATCTAACTAAACATTTTTATGGTGCTACTGGCTGTAATGTAAGTATCCACACCACTCTTCCTACTGAGATCATTAAAACATTTTTCAGAAGCCAACATAAAAACCTGCAAATCCTGAACAAAGGCTACAGTATTATCTTTTAGATGCATATCTATTCCAGCTGAGCTTTATCCAGGCAGACATTTCAGGATCAGGGTGAACTGTTCAAAGACTGCCCAAACATCATGCCCAGGTTCAAAGCTGCCACAGCACCCCTCCAACCAGAAGCACATGTTCAGATCATCAGAGTCTGTCCTGCATTTTATGTACCCATCTTCAAACTCTAACACATGCTTTCAGTATCTTTTAGACCACCCCATTCCCACCTCTACACATCCCTTTTAGGCAGCTTCAATTAATGTTATTTATCTGGATCTTGCTTGGTTTTATTTTCTCTTAGTGACACAGGACATAAACCCTCACAAAGCTTGCAAACAAGTTTTAAGGACCCTCAAATAGTGGTTAGAATCTTAGCTGTAATTGAGAGAGCAGCTAGCTAACAGATAATGTTTTCTACTCTCAAGCATTACTCCAATCCACTCCTGGCACTGTAAAACTGCTATGGAAATGTTCTCCTTCCACATTGCAGAAGCTGACAAGAACAGCACAACTTTCTTCTCTGGTGGTAACTGCCAGAACAAAACCCCAGAGAGGGGAGTTTTGACTTTGGTGTTTTACTGACAGCACTCTTCTCTCAGAAGACAAATGATCATGCTCTTCACGGATGTAACTACATTCACTTGCATAACATCTTGCATTCAGGCGGTAAGGCAACTTGACCCAAAAGTTACTTTGGCCTTAAAATGCATCTGTTTAACTCTGGTTAAAACCAAAAATTGATAAAACAATGCCTCATCCTCTGTCTACTTAAAAAAAAAATACAATCCACACTGACTAGTGCTAAACCTCCCCTTTCTAATTCATGAAAACAGATGGAAATGCTTTAACTATGCCACGTCCATTTGACATGTGGTCCTGACGTAATGAAGACCTCTGTTTTCTGCTTTTACTTAGATCCCAAGCAGACAACAGTTATCTCTTATTTCAGAGTGACCAGAAACACTTACTCATATCAGAACAGTCACTGTAAACCATTCCCAATACATGGGAAATAATAAAAAATTACACAGATTAGTAAAAGTATCCTTTGCAGCTAAAAGAAAAAAAGTAGTTTGCAATACCTTCTCATTTTTCCTCCAAGTTTTCTTTTTCCTGCCTCTTTCATAACGGACACTATCCTTCTAAATATCCCAGCACCATGAACTTTCCAGTCCTGTTTGCATAATCACTATGAACTTTCCACAGTAACCAACTGGGTCATTCAGTCCCAAAAACTTTCTCAAGGAATGTTAGGGATCTGTATAAGAGCAGCATGAAGGGTGCTTTGCTCCATGGTCAAGGCAGAAGCAGTACCTGAGGCTCGTAGTGACCGCAGTCTGCTCAGCCTTAGCAATTCAGATGGAACAATACATCTGTAGCACTAAAACTCCCTGTTTCGGCAATGCTAGGCAACTCTGTCCATTTAAACTATCAATCACCAACCACTAGGCTTAAAAGCATCTGTACACCTCCTCCTTTTGAAAGAAATGATGGCAAAATGCTGGAGAGACTCTGCATGCAGTCACAACAAAATATCTGTAATCTTCCCTCACCAAGACAGCAATGGCCTCACCTAGAGTCAGCACTGATTCGTACAAAGCAAAAAGAAAGCTGTCCAAAGTAAAGGCATACAAGAAACAATAGTTTTATTTCATCCCTCTGCAAAGGTCCCACTGCATTAGTTCTGGTATATAGCTCAACTTCTAGCATAAACATGGAATCCAAAATTAATTCACTATTTCTTCACAAGGATGATCCAAGAAAAGTGATGAGTGGCAAAATTTTGTTGCTTTTCAATAACAAAAATTCCCAGGAAGTACAACATGGTGCACCTGAGAATTACAAGTGAGAATAGTTAACCTGGACAGAGAACACTCCTTTCACAATCCTGACACCTGGCCACCACTGCATTAAGAAAAATACTGTTGAGAACAAAGAGGTGGGTAAAAGAGGGAGAGATATGAAGATGCAGCAAGCATAAATACGCCCTTCCACATAGCTTGAAAGGCAAAGTTTCTGCATGAACAGTTTGCTGTCCCCACTACTGTAAAGCTCTTGCACATCAGCCACTATACTGCTTAAGAAACTACAATTTAGGCTATCTCATGTTCCTCCTCTTTGAAAATAAGTCTTATCCAACAGAGAATTTGGGGTTTTTTTTCATCAAACACTTTTATCAGAGTAACAAATCCCCTTGCATAATAAACTTTGAGTACAATTTTGGTACAAAATACACTAATGTAAATAAACAGCAACTAAATTGGTAGAGTGATGTTAGTGCAGCTACGATCAAAGTCAGACAGCCATCTCCAGAACATCACATATGCCCCCAAACGTCATCTCAAAGTCTACTAAATGGGGAAAGGACAGCTCTGTTCCTTATAAAATCTCCACACTCCAAGGAATGTAAATAAGGAATATTGTTAAAATGAAAGATCTAGTTAAAGCTATACATTTGTAACTTTTAAAAGGTTTCCCCCTCATTTCTGTATCTTTAATCAAAGGTTATAAATGTGTACAGGATGGCTGTTGCCATGGAAATATGCAGGCCAACATCTCTCTGTGGGAATCTCAAAGCTCTCTTCACTGTCAGGCGCCTTGTAATGACAGGGCCACATTAGCACCTCTGACTCTCAAAACCCATTTACTGCATAGAAATTAGCACAGCTGACTCCACTGACCTTCCACAGACAAACTGTTCAACTGACTTTCTGCTGCACTTGCCCATTCTCCCAGGACACGCTCTCAAACCCGTTTCAGCACGATTCCTCCCTCACACTACAGCAAATTCATCTTCAAAGTATACTGTCTTCTCAGCAAACACTACGCAGAAACCAAACATTGCACAGGCCATCAGATGCTTCACGTGATCAAGAGCATCGTTTCATAACTTACTGAGAAATTTCTTTTTCCAAAGCAATTGATATATAATAAACCTGCATCCTATTCCAGAAGATGGAGAAAAGCACAGCCAGACATGCAGCAACAGGAACTGAACTCTCACAAAAGCCAACAATTAAATTAGAGAACACAAGACAGCTTCTGAATAATGGTTACTTTTACCTCTGGTGGTTGTCAGTGCTAAAGAGGGAAAAAAGTTCTTAGAAACCTCAGTGGAATTCCTGGATATCAGCATGTAGCATTTGATGCACAATCAATTTATGCACACAGGAGGCCCATTTCAAGGCAAATGCAAAACAGATGCCTTTTTAAAAATTATTTTAAATCCATTCCAAAGAGACAAATTCAACCATCTAAGAATGTGTTCTTAACAACATCTTAATACACACACGAGCCAATATACACATTTAATTTATGCAGTCATGTGTTCGTATGAAATAAGAGATTTGTGCCACATATCCTCTGACACTGCAGTAATAAATCCCTTAGACACACAAAAGATTCAACATACTTAGAACAAATTTAGCTATACACTTAAAGAAATAAACTATTTCAGTAGTATCCACCCTCATTAAAAATAACCAGTCAAATACTTCAAACAGCTGATATACTGTGAATGCACAGCTATGGGTTGGTTCTTTTATTTTTTAATAAAAACAAATTTTTAATAAAAATAAATTTTTTCTCTCTCTTTAGAGAGAGGAAATTGTAGAGATAAAAGCTCTTAAGCCTATGGGAAGGTCTTGCATATTCATCATACAATCCTTCACAACTAATTCCAGTACCAAAGAAGTAAAATTACGTTCTATGTCTCACTTATCTAGAAGATAATAAGGGTGACCTTTCAAAGCAGTTTATCAATTTCACTGATGCTGAGTAAAACCTAAATAAGATTCAACTGACCAGTAAATTTATTTCCAAAGGGCCAAACATCTAAACATTTAGATTTCCAACAATCCCAATAATTTAATGAAGAAAAAGGCAGTCATTATCTCATCTAAACAGGACTAGATTTTAACAGGAAAGAAAAATTTAATTCCTACCACTGAGCAAAATACAGACTTTTTTTAATGACTTTGCAGGGTTTTTTTGTTGTTTTGCTTTCCTGGTGGGGATATTAATTCCATCAAAGGTACTTATGTTCTTTACACCTACAGCTCTGATCAGTGAATAATTTTCTGACAAATGGACACTTTCGGTGGATTACATCTACAGCCATACACAGATGGAGATCTGTGTGTGCATACACATATACCTACAGCAGATCCTTAGTAATTATATGCAGTTGCTGAGTGGAAACAGGAATGCCTGAATTTCTTGCCTCTGGCCATTTTAGGCACTTTTTGTTAAAAGGAACAACAGATATGTGGGAGAGAAAAAAAAAAACAAACTTTGAGCACAGCATTGGTCCAGCAGACTCCTAAAGCCTGCACACAACTAAAGCTTGGTACTGGGGGTTTTTGTTTTTTGGGGATTGTGTGTGTTGTTTTGGTTGGTTTGGATCATTTTGTTGTTATTCTGAGAGGTCAGGAGAGTATACTCACGCAGGTCCCTGTACTAGAGGGCAACCTCTGCAGGCATATTCCCAGCCTCAGCTACGTTCCACCCACACAAACCTGCTGGCAAGACCAGGGCCTGACTATTAACATCTGTGTGCAGACCACTCTTCTCTTCTTAAATGCTTTGCAGACAATTCTTACCATACTCAAACCAAGTACAGATTTAGACACAGCAATATCTCATGGCCCACACTGCAGTGTCTGGCATGAATTACAGAGTCTACTGAGAACATTCAAGATGGGGCTCAGAAAGAAGAGCAATAAATATTTCATAAGATTAGACTGAGAGTATATTGATTGTCCCAAAGCCTGTCATTGTATCAGCCGGTCCAATGATCCCCCTTCCACAAACTGTCTTCCTTACATCCTCAGACAAACCAAAGGAGTCTCATCTGATTTTACTGATCAGTCAAATGTCCTGCTTGCATTAACAACTGGGATTTTATCTCCTAAATGTGTCTTAATAAATATCTTCTGAATAAATTCAAGCATTACTAGATGAGGTGAAAGCACAAGAGAAGAATTTATGTAAAATACCGTACTGACAAATATTCCTACGTCACCATAATTCTAGCAAACCAGTGTTATCCACGTGCACATAACGGTCCCAAACACCACATGGTATTGCCAGTTTAGTCTTTCCTACTGTCACAAGAAACAGCCTGCAAACCAGAAAGGTAAAGTAATGCATTTTATGGAGATACGTTACAGAATTAACTGTGCCCTCACACAAACTTTGACCAGTCTATATCATGCTCAGCAAAACAACCAACAGTTCCTTTTCAACTATTCCAGAACTATGAGTTTAATTACAACAAACCTAACCAATGTCAAGCATAACTTCAATGACCTGCTTTAAGACGTCAATTCAATGTGCACTTTGTTTTTTAAAAAGTCTGTATTGCTCCATTCTTCCCAGAACACATAAAACTCACACACAGAGAGAATTCACATACAAATCCAAGAGCTTCCACATATCTAGGTCTCTTCCCCACATCCTGCATTGTTTTTCCAGTAACACACAATCATAATTCATTATCTCTTTCAGTAGAAATGAGAACAAAGATATTCTATTAAAAAAAACAAAAAGCCTCCACATTTCTATTCATGTCTTTGTATATTCAATGAAAAAGTTCGTACAGAATCATTTGTTTATTAAAAAAAAAAAGCACAACTGAGCATATACTTATAAATCAATTATTAGGGGCAAGAAGAATGCTTGCTTTATATTGGGAGAAGGAAGAAAACTCAGAAATGCTGTTAAAGGCTGGCTGGGAAAACTACTCTTCGACAAAGCAAGAAGTATAATCACATTTCATGCATTTTTCCCCCCTACTCCTTGGCTCTGCCATTTGTAATGTATATGAATTTGTGTGGACCTAGAGGTTTTACTCAGGCACAGGGAACACCAGCCTCCTCATTGTTTTGCCTTGCTGCAGTTCTGTCAGACCTGCTTTAGCTTCCAGACAACCTTTGGTCTCTCTGCTGCACATCAGCAAAGAGCTAACCAAGTCTGTAAAAGTTTTTCCTCTCCTCCCTGCTTTCCCAGTAGAACTGGCCATCTCCATAAACCTTTCCCCACTTTGCATATTCTTTTCTGTCTCCCAGCTAAGTAATCAGATGCACTAACACCACCACAATTTCCCAGTATGCTAATTCCGTATATTTCCAAGTCACTTCCACACCAGTGGTCTATCACCTACACATCTGCTCAGCCTGCACAACCCTGCAGAGGAATACACAACCAGGCTCCATGCAAGAAACAGGGAACCTGCCTGTCCTTGCAATGAGGCCAACAGGTACTAATTTTGCAGCAGTGTTCAATCCTCTTTAGCCTGCCTCATATATAGGCTAATACTAATTTTTAAGAGGATCAATGCAGAAAATGCCTAGTGGATTATGAGTTCACTGCTGTACGTGAACAGAGACAAAAACAGGTGGAAGAGCAGAGGAAGAGAAAGAAGTGTGTCCACTATTTCTTGTACCAACAAACCTGGTTCTAAACTTCATAAATGGTCTTCAATGAACTATATGTACAGTCTTTAAAAAGGTTCCTAAGTTCCTTATCTGCTTACATCTACAAATTTTTATTATTATTTTCATCTGTTTACAGTTTTTTATTATTTTGTAATCTGTTTTGCTTCCCACCCCAGGCCACAAGAACTGGCTCCCCCAGAACAGAACAACATACTCTTGAAGTAAAGGCTGCTGTTTGGTGCTTTAAAAGACTTATGTGTCAGAAGTCTCAGAGTTACAGTACTGAAAACAACACTCATGCCTCTTCATTCAATACAAGTCTCTTTTTTCCTTTCCCATCCCAATCATAGAAAAAGAGAAAGCACTACACCTACTAAAAGTAAGTTCTGGCATATTCATTAACTTCATTTTCAGAAACACAGACATACCCAGAAGTTCTCTGCACCACAACTCGGTGTTACAGGGAGCAGGAGGAAACAGAACAGCTCCTGGACACCCTCGGTAGAAGAGCTCAACACACTTCTTACTGCAGGCAATATCCTCCCTCATGGTGAAGGCAGGCTACAGCAGCACACCCAAAAGCTAAAGAGGCCTTTTCACTCCTGAAACTTTACAGGCAGATAAAAGAATATAGAAGTTTTTTGGCAACAATACAATTAAATGTAAGACCTCATTAATGCAGTTCTGGACAGCAAGATCTGTAACTTCTCAATTCAGGATGACAGCACACATTAGTCTGACACAGGAGGTTCTACTTTTTCTCTTTGTAGCTGAAGAGCTATGCAAAGAGAAAGAGTAATTCTTGGTTCCTTTCACTAATTCATCCAAGAAACAAGGACAAAACCTCCATATCAGAAGGGAAGCAATTAAAACAGCTTCCACATCAAGCCTGCACAGCTGTATCAACACACAGGCAAGTTAAATGAAAATGGAAGCTGTGGCAGTGCCTTCTGTCATTCCCAAGCTCCTTCTGGTACTCAACCAGTTGTATGCTCCACTGAAAAGCAACTCTTCAGCCACTTCAACTTCCCAAGCTCAAGACACAAGTTAAGTTAAGTGGGACTTCCCTCATCCTTTTCAATACACTTCTTTTACCTATCTACCTAGAGACTCAAGCATAGGACAACTATGCAAAGCCAAATGAAGAAGGCCTTATAAAACACTGTTTTATCATCAGAGAAATACCTGGTTAGGAAAAAGGCGGCAGAAAACTTCAGAGAAAAAGCAACCAAACAAAAAGCCAAAAGCACTTCCCAGCTTCTTGTTTATTATGCAGGTTTCCAACTGAGTATACCTTTCTTCAGTTAATTAACATGGCATACTGAGCAACTGAGTATAGGGCACAACAGAGAACACTCCCCCACTAACTGTTTAACATTACCACAATGAAAGTTTACTATGTGCTTTACTTGTTTTTGTTGTTATGTTTAAATCTCCAACCTTACTCTCACATAACACCCAGAATTTAAAACACTGAAAAATTGTCTCAGTCATGTCCACAAGTACTTGATTTTCAGTTTAATAAGACATACAGTAGATCACCACCCATTCATGAATAATGCTTTCATGGTCATATACCTTCAGAAGCTGCTTTTCAACTCATTTAAATCACAGAATATGAATCCAACAAGATCCAACACTTGGAAGCACTGGAGGCTTACAAGACATGTTAGTCAACTTTGGCAATTATTTCATTACCTTTGGAAGCAAAACCTGGGATAAGTAACTTCTCCTCTCAACATTCAGCGGAAATGTTTTATATTCTTATTATCTACAAAATCCTTATTGCAACAACTAGCTTGAGATTCCCTTTTTCCTGAAGAAAACCAAACCAAAACAACTGGTGGAGTTCCAAGATAACATAAATATGATAGAAATGCTCCAAGATTTTATTTGTACTGATTTAGAGTCCCACTTTGAAAAACCATCCTTAAAAATCAGATTATGGCACAACTGCCTATGAACTAATCCAATACCGTTCGCAAACTAGGTGAAATATCCAAATACTACATCTAACGCTAGCAGCGCAGAACAGAAATTAATTTTGACATGACTGAAAGAGACCTCCCACTTGCTTCACTGAAAGAAAACATCTAAGTATATGCATTTTAGAACAAAAATATTTTTTTGGCACACACCCCCTAAGACAGCTGGGGGAGAGGACAAGAGTGCACTGCAGAGCAAGCACAGCGCAGCTTTCAACTCCACCCAAGTGGCCTTCAGCAGATGACAGACCCTCTCGAGCTCTCCAGCTCCTCCCCAGCAAAACGCTGCACAAAGTGGGGAACTCTGAAGCTCAGCTGCTCAGGAGGCAGGCCAATATAGGATGCACCAGATCATCCAGAACATCTCTCCTTCTTGCAAGACCTCTTAGTGGTATAAATACACATATTTTGGCAGGGTACTGCTATATCCATTCAAGGTTAACAAAAAAAAGTTATCAAGTGTTCAATGTAATGCTGCTTTTGCAGAGACTGGGGTGGGGGGGAGGAGAGGAGACTGAATCATAATACCAGCAAAGAGATGGCAACACAGCACATTAAATTAAGTCTGTGGGCACACCTGTACTTAAGAGTGTCCAGAAAAACCTATGAATCAGTGTCAGAGTTTTGAAAGAGAACTGTTCACATCAAACACTTCATTTGTTGTGGAAGTAGCTACCGCCCTCCTCACAAGCTACAATGGCTTTTGTTTCTTTAAAGAAAAAAAAAAAAAGGAAAGAAATTTTAAGAACAGCTATAGAGACCTATTTTGGCAGGAATGAATGCAAGTACATTTTGCCGGCAGACTCTGCAGCAATCTTCGATCATCGAAAAAGGTATGTAAAATAATTGCTTCAGAGGAGGGGGGAGAGATGGTGAAATACTTCCTCTAAAAGCCAAGAGATGATAGTAAAGACAGACTTCATCTGTCAGTCCAGCTCCCAATTTACAAAGCCTTTTTTTTGTTCCCCTCTACGAATATAAATGCAGTAACACATTCTCATGCCACTCATTTGCTTTCAGTGGAAAAAGCCACCTATACCTCATCTCTGATACCGGAAAGCATAAGTGGCCATCCATACACAGCCTGCTCGTCCCAGGCAGCACACTGCACTAACACTCTTCCCAGTACAGCAGGGAACATGGTACGTACAGCGCTTCACCCGACACGAGCCGCTTGGCTCTCTCCTACAATGCCCCTTTCTATCTCAGTTTGTAAACGATACTCCCACTCGGGCTCGGCCTCCACATTCGCCATCCATGCAGCCAGCACAGCTTCCTTTAGGCGCACTTGCGTAACTGCCTGAGCTCGCACTCTTTCTAATAAAAGAAGTCATTAAACAGTTCTCTAACAAAACCTCCACACAGGTATCCAAAAGGGAGCATGAGATCAGTAGCTATTTCTGGTAGCCTGATGGGCACAAAGCACTCAACAGCCGTATGCTAATTACAGTCAGAATTTTAACTTTCTTATAAAAAGAGGCTTTACTACTGCACTGATTTCCAGAGCTACTAGAAATACCTGGCTGCTATAAACTTAAAGGTGATGTTTCACATTTTTCAGCCGAACTAATTCCCCACAAGAGGTACATGACAATAAAAACATGAAGGAAGATAGGAAAATGTTCCAAAATTAAACCAGAAAGGAGATCTGAAAAATCCCTTCAACTTACAGATCTATCAGGTTCCCTTCCCACACCAGGGCAGGATCAAGCTTCTGTTCTCCTCCCTGCTAAAGGCAGTCACGTAATAGAAAGGAGCTGCAACAATGAAGTTACCACGGCTGCATTCATCCACTCAATCCCTCTCCTTTAAACGCCCATGATGCGCAGTTTTGTATACGCGGAACACACAACAACCCACACCTCTAGGGAAGCAGCGAAGACATCCCCTCAGAATTAGCTGAGGGGCAAATGGGGACAGAAAACTCTCTCTTCACCAGTATCCTGCAAACTCGGCACCTCTGTGGAGACCTGATTTAAACTCTCCTGACAGCTAAAAAAAGACATGCAGCCGGTCACCCGACAGCAAGCACCCAGTACCGGGTACTGCTCTTCGCTGAATGAGGGACGGCGGTTCCCAGCAGACAGTGGCCTCCCCGAAGCGCCCAGACGCACTCCTGGCAACCTGAGCTGCTGGCCCTTGGAAACCGACCGCTCCTCAGCCAGGCGAAAATGCCTCGCATCCGTCCTCACCACCCTCGGGCGCGCCCCTCGTCTCCGTCTTCGCAGCAGGTGCGGCAAGCACGGGCGGCGGGGACCCGGCCGCCACCC
Organism: Irena cyanogastra; assembly: GCA_013397155.1. NCBI lineage: Eukaryota > Metazoa > Chordata > Aves > Passeriformes > Irenidae > Irena > Irena cyanogastra. Next base: position 121,902 of record VWZV01000023.1, read on the forward strand.
CGGGCACGCACCTGGCGGAGCCACAGCCAGCGGCTAGCCGTCGCTGCCGCCGGAGTCAGCGGGGCTCAGGGGCGGTGGGAGGAAAAGCAGATTTATAAAGCTGGCAGCCCTCGCTCATTTGCTGCTGCTAGAGGCTCCTCCTCTCCGTCTCGCTCCGGCCGCGTCGCAGGCGGGGGCTGCCAGCGCCCTCGCCCCCCGCCCGAACCCAGCGGCGGCCCAGGCCGCCTCAGGACGGACTGCGTTCCGTAGGTGCAGCCGCACCGCCCGCCCCTACGCCCGGGTTCCCCCAGCCCCGCACCCACCTCGGCGGGAGAAGGCGCGGCGGGCACGGACGATCCCTACCCCACTGCCGACCGCTCCCTCG
>VWZV01000023.1:122392-149944 GCA_013397155.1 Irena cyanogastra
GGGGTTGGGCCGGCGCAGCCCCCTCCTCCCCGCGCCGGCGGGGGCAGGGCGGTGGCGGCGGGAGGGGCAGGAGCAGGAGCAGGAGCAGGAGGAGGAGTTGGTGCCCGTGTGTAACAAGTTTGGGTTGCCCCGCAGTATGGCGGCCGAGCGGTGCTGGGGGCGGACCCGACCCCCCGACCCTCGCTCCCGGGGGTCTGGCGGGGGCCTGAGCCGCCCTCTCCTCGGTGCTACTCGTCCCTTCCCCCGTGCCCGGCGCAGCCCCGTTAACGGCAGCGGCCCTGCGGCGCGGCCGGAGCCGCAACGGCGCTGGGTGACATTAGCCCGGTCACGGCGCCGGCGGAGCGGCTCCTCCCGCGCCACCTGGGGCTGCGTGGCTTGGCAAGGCACCGAGGCGCCTCTGCCGAAAGCAGGTGCGGTGTCCCGCAGTTCAGCCGGGCCCAGCAAGAGCCGCCGCAGCTCCTCGCACCTAGTGCCACTTGTCGCATTCCACTGCTCCTCTCCGCCTTTTCGTCGCGGGCAGGATGCTCGCCGCAGACTACAGGGAATACCACACCTGGGATCCAGCCTCTGGACACCATGGGAATGGAATAACTCGTATCGAAAGCAAACGTTACTGGAATTATTGCACCTTAAAAGCACAGGTTCGCTTAGGTGACTGCTTGACGGTCTATAAAAGGAGGACTGAAAATAGGTCAGTAAAAGCACAGATCTCACCTGCGATCCTTCAGCTGAGTCACTGATGAGTTATTGATTACCATCATGTCCATGCACGCCTGGTGTGACTGTTCAGATGAATGACATGGACCAAGACATGGGTGTCTGGTTTTGGATTGGGGTTTGGTTTGGGTTTTTTTTTGTTGCTGTGGAACCAGGTGATACCGGTGTCATGAGGTTGCCATAGCTTGGTTAGCAGTAGTCATTGAAGCAAGACTGAACAAAATATTTAGTTTGTCAGCTATTGGCACTTGCTTTACTGGCTGACCTTTAAATTCCAGCAATACACAATAATGTATTTTTACAATAATATGCTGTTCAATCTCTAATTATTCACATTAGCTGTAGGTAAGAAATAGAGGAAATCGAGCCTCTTAGAGACATGGAGACATGATAAGAACTTAAGATGGAGGAAATTACATGCAAAGCAACCTTGATGTTTCAGGGTCTGGAAAATGGTATAGTCTGAAGAAGGATATTAGCATAGCCAGCAAACAGTCTGTTGTTGAAAACAGTCTGTTGTGGAAAACAGTGGGAAATTAGTTGTCCTGTGTTGCATTTTCAAAATGGTGATTTAACTTATTCCGGTTTAACGTTGGATAACATTGGTGTTCATCACACATTGATATCAAATAGAGTCATAATGCCATCAAAACATTGGATATGAAGCATGGAGAAGAAAGTAGTCATCCCCAGCTCTGGGTGACGACAGCAGGAGGGAGCAGGAGAGGCTGAGAATGATTGACCTGAGTCTTACAGGGGCATAAAAAAGGGTCAGATGAACCCATGCCAGAAAATCCTTGCTGCAAATACAGTAGCATGATAAAAAATCCTTATCATATTTTATTTGGGAAATTGCTTTAATTTATACCATGAGAAGATTAACCTGCATCTCCACTGGGACTGACTGCTGGTATTAATAAGCTAGCAAAATCCTCTAGTGTAGACAAGACTTTAAGCATGTCCTGAGGGATTCAACTATGAAATGATATTCCAAGGGAAAAAAACAAAGATGCTTTTTTAATCTCTCATTTTAAAAAATCTAGGCTTGGGCAGTTCTTAGCTCTGAGTTGGAAAATCACAGGGATTTTGTCCGGTTTCCCCACAAAGCCTGCAGTCTGCACAGATTTCCAAAAACCAGGAGTGACACAAGGGAACTGGAGCAAAGGCTAGCACCAAGACAAAATTTCCATTATTTCTGACTTTATCCAGGTTAGATGTCATGACCTCCTAAGAATGATATTGTTAATTTGTATAAAGTAGTTTTCAATCTCCATTGTCACCAAAACCTGGAGAGCCTTACAGACTTGAAGGTAAAACAAGGAATTTATATTTGTACTGTGTCAAATGGCAGATTCTCAGTCACATTTAGAACCTTCTTTCAAGTATATATTACCACATGGGATTTGATGAGAAAAAGAAAACACTAGTAATAACAGTGTTGGGAACTTAGAGCTAATACCATAAATTGCACCACTGTAAATTCCTTTTGGTTCCAATTGTAAGTCATTTCTTTCACAGGACTAAAAAACAAATGGCCTCTGACACAAATTTGAGAGGTTTTCCAGAGATCTGTAATATTAATCTGTGTTGTATATGAACTAGTGGTGTAGGCTAAAGACACTGGTCCTCACAGTAATTATAACTGATTTTGTTTTCCTAAAAAAGATAATAATCTTCCAAATACTGCATGCTGTGGCAATGAGATCATATAATGAACAATTATTAATACATGTCCACATCTACTCCATAACGGGTATTCCAAGGACATGGAGGAAACATGCTTTTAAAAACCTCTACTATAAGCATAATAAAGTCTAATCTTCAAAAGGAGACATAATGCTTTCTGCAAAGTAGTAGTATGTAAAGACTGCCTCAGTCCTAATACACTTACTTCAGACAATGTGTTGAGGTTGAGTATACACACGGGTATTTTAAGTCTAGGCAATCTGTATCAAATCTGTGCTAGGAAAAATAAATAAGCAATTAAGAAAGAAAAAGGGGTTAAAGAAAGCTGTGGTGCTGATGATGCTCGTAAACCTGCAGTCCTTAATTAAACTCACAAACAAATAAGCCACAGGGTAGAAGATACAGGAGCAGAGTAGGACTGAGAGGAGACCAAAAGTGTCTTGGAAGCCAGGTCTGAGACTGAGGCCAGATCTGTTCTGTCCAAGAGTGAGTGAGTGAGTGAACAGGTGGTAGGTTTTTAGTGAGTCCATGCAAAGGGCATTGAACATGCCCAGAGGTTTGCAAACTGATACATAATGCAGGGAATAGGTCAGTAGCAGAGTGCATGTGAGAATGAATGGATGAGGGAATAAAAGAATAAATAGTTGGGTTGAATGAATGCAACTGTGAACAATTCTGAATAAAGTCAAAGTTTCAAGCTATACCTTTATATTGCTATGATGGCATGACTTTTCAGCTCACTTGTCACTGATGTAAGCCAGCATTAGAGGAAAACAGGACACGTTGCTGAAAAAAAATTCTTTTTACTACCAATTGTAGTGGGAAATAACATAATAAAAATAAGGATTTTAAATACATTGTTTACAGTCTTGACAATAAAAATAGTTTGGAAAAATTAATACAGAAAAATAAGCACACAGAAGGCATTTAAAAGCATTGTCCAATAAATTAATGTTGACTAACATTATTAAGCTACTAGAATTGATAAATAAAATTATTTGCACAGCAGGAAGATGCCCTTAACTATCCTAGTTAGGAACCTGATACACAACAGCTCAAAGTGATTTGTGCAAGATTATACACTAAGTCAGTGACAGAACCACAGATGGATAAAGCCTTGACCTTTTACTTTTGTATCCTCCCCATCAGGCAGAGAAAATGCATTGACTTCACTTTTGCAATTACAGAGGCAGTGAAACTAAATTATAATAGTCAAGGGGTTTTATCTCCTAACCTTGGGGTTTTTTGGGTTTCTTTGGACTGAACACTTCCTATATAATTATGGATAAACATGGCAATTATATACTCAGAAACTTTAAAACTGTCCCTGTATTTACCATGTTTGTATGCCTAAGACAGAAGGAGAAGGAGCTACATAAATGCTACACAGACATCTGCATTTAGATGATGTAGAGCAGGGGAAGTGCATGTCTGGATGATGTGGCAGAGGAAGGTCTTTTTCTCTGCCTTTGGTGGATCTGTGTGGCTAAGAATATTTTCCTTTTCCTTTTATTTCCTAGTCTGGAATAACAGATTTAGTGGAGCTACACTGTAGGTTAGCATCTAACCATGGAGTTATCTGTAGTCTAGTCTCTATTAAATCTCACAGCACAGCCTGTTAGAAAGTTTTCTAAAGGGTTAGGGGACACAGTGAATTTAGGGAAGGATGGCAAAAGTGGTAGGGATTCCCCTCATTCTAGTGCTGGGTCAGCATTTGTATTTTAAAATGAGATTATTACTAGCAAATTACATTAATAACATACTTTGCTCCTAGGCAAAACAGCAACAACAAATATTTTGTGTTTCCACTTACCAATGTCCAAATACAGAGCCTGCAATTCCTACACAAACAGCTATGTTATGTGCGTGTTTACAAAATTAAGAAACTAACCACTCCAGTGGTCTTTTCATAGAAAGATGGCATGGGAAGACTTAGAATCAACAGTCAATGAATAATAAATGAATGATAAAAGACACTTTATACACTCTACATGGTGGAAGAAGTACATGGGCTAGTGAAGGAGGCACATGTTTATTAATGAGAAAAATAATAAAAAAGGTGTCAGCAGTGCTTACCTCAGGGGACAAGGTCAATGAGGCAACATCAATAATGCAGTACATTAAGAATAATGAAGAAACTAAAACTCAAATACTGTTTTTATGTTTTTTGAAAATGCAGTTACATTTCCAAAAAGATCAAATTAATGAAAATTGTTTAATGAAGTCATCACCGATCACAGGAATTATTTCTGATTACATGTATTTCATATGTATAATACCAGTATCAAACTATTGGTGTGGGGTAATGTGCTAGTCATGAATAAATATGAAACCAGAGAGGAAACAAAGGTGTTCTGTTGTTAGCACAGGAAAAGCAAATGTAGGGTTTCAGAGTAGTGGATTGAGACATTTATGAACTTTATACTAAGCTTGCATTCTTCCTCTATGGACCCTATGTTTTTATTACCTGCATTATTACAATATTTTATGATGTTTTCTTATTTTTCTTACTTTTTCATAGACTAATAACTTCATATGATGCTTTACAGAAAAAAATTAAGAAGTGGAATTGTAAGAGATTTTTCTGTTGACAAACTTGATTGTAAAAGATAGTAACCACAGACCTGTCTCCTTTATGTATGCATGTCTCAGATCATAATGTGGCTTGAGAAGAGGGGGAATGCATCACCACAGTAGTGAGTGAAGAGTCTGCCTTTTTATCAGTCAGAACAGCATTTTAATTCAGTTGCTCTCCATACACACAGTTTACTCAGAGAGGATCACAAGACTAGTGGGATTCTTTGACTTGTACCAATGTTTGTAACTACCTTTGTAACTTCTGCTGAGTTACCCAGCTAAAACCTGTAGACTCCCAGCTTTGGACCTTGATAGAAAAACAATATTAATGAGAAGTCAGCAGTGGAAATATACTGTGAATAAAAGGTGAAAGCAGACTGCTTTCCTCTCCTTGTGTGACTTTTTTTTTTTTTTTTTTTTTTTTTTTTTTTTTTTTTTTTTTTTTCCTTTTTCTTTTTCTCCCCCCAAACTCTAAGTTACACATGAGAAAGTTTGTGGTTAGCATAGCTGTCATGGGGAGACCTAGTGAGAAGACGCTGTTGTACACAAGGTTTATNTCCCAAAGAATGCAAAAACCTGATGTAACTTGCTTCCTGAACTAAGTTGCCCTAATAACCACCTCTTCGGCTGAAGCTAAACCAGGTCATGATTTCCCACTGCGGTGTCTGTCACAAGGACGTTTTTTTCCTGCCCTAGAGTAAGGTTTTCCTTTCCACCAGTTGCTCCTATTAGGTTTCTGTTACTTTATATAGAGAACAAAGCAAAGGATCCAATGGCCTCACTGTTATAAATTAAATAAAAGGACTTACAGTACAGGAGAGGATGGGTTTTTCTAAGCTGATACGAGCAATTTGCTAGTATCAAAACCCTCTTGGGAACACAGAGCTCTGTTCAAGGAGTAACAAAAGAAAAAATAAAAGATAGGTTGGAAGGGACCAAGGCTAGTCTTTGACAAGAGACTCACAAAGATAATTTTTAAAGGTCATTTTAAGCATGCAGAAATTGGGAACATTTTATAGCATCTCTAAGACTTGTGTAACAATACAGGTGAGTAGATGTGCACAATGTCAGACTTCACATCTGTGTCTTGCTGTCCTCCCTGAAAGGGAAAGAAAAATGCAAAGACTGATGATTACTGCCTTCAAAGTGTATTGAGCAGTTTGGCTATCAGGAAAAGATGTCTTTTATCTGTTTAAAACATTCCCCTCCTTAGAAGTTCTTTATTTGTGTTTCTGCCAAACTGCCAGACCATACAGGAAAATTGAAAAAAAAAAAACAAAACAAGTTTTGTAGTAGAGCGAGTTGGGATTATTTTTATACACTCCTGAAAATTCTCCACTGTTTAACAAAAATTACTTACAATGAAAGAGATTCAGTTCCAGTGATTAAACACTGATTTTGTAACTAAAATTATCAAGTTGATCAAAATTTTTATCCATTGGCCCAAAGTTTTTATCCTGAAGGTCTTCTCATTTTGATAATTAGCGTTTGTTAATTAACACTAAAATATATATATATATATATCTTCAATTACAGCTGAAACAATTTGATTAACGATTTCTCTGGGAACAATTTCTCTACTGATTTTCTGGTGTAAATTTGCAATGCTTCAATATTAAGGAATTTAGTATCTAAGGCAAGAAAGGAGGTGTCCAAAATCCTTGGTAGTCTTCAGAGCAATTGAGCGTGGTAGGAAATAATGGCAGCAGAGGTCTGTTGGTCACTCAGGTTTACGTCTCATGACCCGCAGTGTCAGAGATGCGGGCACGCTGCCATCCAGCAGCTGGGCCCTGCTCACTGATTTACCTGTGCTGAGCCTGGCAAAACTGTTAAGTAAAACCTACTAGCTCAGATTTTGGTTCTGCATTCTTTCATGTGACATTAAAGTGATTTGTTACCCAAACAGCTGTCTCCCTTCCCTCCGCCACCGCCACCGCGTGGCCACTGGCAAAAAGGGGAGGCAGGAAGGGGCATGGGAGGGGCTGTGCTGCACATTTGGGCTCCTGTCCTGGACAAAAGTGGAACCTCTTCCTTATACCTGGTTGCTGAGGAACTCTGACTCTGCCACATTCAATCAGGTATGACTGATATAGCTATAGCTACTAACCTTAGCAGTAAACTAGAAGAACTGGGAGAACATAATGTCTGCGGTTTGTTTTTCTTTGATTAAGGCTTAACATTTCTATTTTAGGTTAAGAGAGGTAAGAAGAAGGCTAAGGAAAATGTCAACAAATGAATTATTAAGGACCTTAGCTGATAGCCACTGTTCTTTGTTTTGGCTTTAGGAATGAAAATAGAGAAAGGAAAGTCAAGTAGAAAGCAGCCATTTTTAGTAAGAAATAGCCAAGATAAAGAAAAAAAAGAGGTGGAGAAAAAAAGATCAGAGAAAAATATCAGGAAAATTTAATGACTTAGCTGGGCCTGTTATTTGTATGTTTCTCACATTCAAAATATGTTTTTCCACTGAGATAGAGAGAAAGATAAGAAATATTCTGTAATTAGGAGCAATAAAGAAAGTTCACTCCCAGTCTTCCTAGGGTTTTGAAGTTGCTTTCAAGGCCTGTTGTTTCTGGTTGTTCTATGTCTTCACTGTAAGGGTAGGTTTGAAGTTTCCAGCTTCTGGGATTCGTTGAGTGATATGCCTAGAGGCAGATATTTTAAAGAATGTTTTTGAGAGTCACTGGAAGTCTGCTTGTGTTGTGTATTCAGTCTATATCTATTGTGTACACTCCTTTATTGGAAAAAAAATACCCTACAACAAAAAATGACCCTACAACAAAGGATAAGGAAATGGTATTTACTTCTTTCTGTGCCCACTCTTTCTTTGACCTTGCAGCTGCACAAATAGCTCAGTCAAAGACTGTCTGAATAGATTTCAGGGATCAGAATCATATCAGCACCTTCTGCTCACTGTCACACCTCATACAGATGCTCCTGCCTTCTTTCCGCATGAAGACTCATCATTTTTAGGTGAAGACAAACACAGTGCCAGACTCCCTGGCTGGTGCTCCCTTACCTGGTCCACAGCCCAACCTCATTTGTTTGTCTGCAAGTTAGTCACTTGGAAATAATTTTATACATAACAGCCAAGGAAGTCTGGTAGTATGAAATTAATAGATAGTATGTAATGTCGAAAAAGCCAATGGCATCAAAAGAGCCACTCATGAGTCTCTGTGTGAAGCAAAGAAAGAAGTAAGCCAAGCCGAAACCCAGACATGTTAAGCTGCCTGCTATTTTTGCAAGAATAACAGATAATTTCACAAACGCTAAGTGATAGATCTTCCAAAGTCTAAATACGGATTCAAAATGCAGGCTGGGATTGCCCATTTGTGCAGGAAATTACCAGTGGTAGGAGCTGGGGAAAACAGTGCCAGTGGTACAGTAGGCCAAGTAGAGAAGCCAAATTATCTCCAATCTCAATGCAATAGACTGGTGGCACAATGTGCACTTGTACCATATATCATTAAAGTTTCATGTAATGTACTTATTTAACACATTTAAAAATGGTAAAAGCAACAGCTGTTCAGAGGGATTTTAAGCCTATTAATACCATGTCCAAGTTGTAAGACATTATTGTCTTGTGTCCTTGTTGAATCTTGCCAATTACTTTGTTTTCAATTAAATGGAGAAGCCAAATAGAATTTACACAAGGTCCCTTTTTGTGCCTTTTAAGGGCACTTGCTCGTCTCTTCAGAAGTGAAAGGCCATCCTCTTCGTGGTCTTCAAACCTTAGTCTGTGCAAAAATTTCTGTGGGATGGTCTCAACTGTTCCCAGCTCTCTGATCATCAACTGAATTTGATCAGAGGGTGGTGCAAGACAACTTGCCCCTGCCATGCTGCATTTTGTGGGTGCAAGGGAGACTTGGCTGCCTCTCGGTGTCATCACCTCTCTCCCCTTTTCCCGGGATTTTATAGCACCACAGCTCCTCTCCCCTTTTCCCAAGTGTCAGCAGTGTGCTGTCAGCTCAGCTCTGCACCAAAGCAAAATCCTTACCCAATATGGAGGAACAAAGTTTCAGGGCAAATTGCTTCATCTCTAGCAAAAGGTACAGATGTGGAGGACAACACATACCGCCCAGGTAACACCTCCCTTCTCATCAGGATTTGTGAAAATCCCTGCAAACACAGCCCTCTTTGCAGAGCTTTCCCATAGAAGGAAATGACACAAGAAAATGACATTACTTAGAACGTTCACAGTTTTTTCCCTTAGTTTTGCCAATTCCACCTCTATCATATTCTGGGTTTTACTGGTAATTCTTGGCCAGTCACTTTATCATAAACAGGTGTAGCTGGCACTCAAGCAGGATTTGTTCTTCTAGTGGCTAGCTGGAAATATACTTAGGGAAAAATGCAAAGAGTGTTTTAAAAACATGTATTTAAGTCCTGATAAATCAGAATAGGATTTTTGTCCACATCATTAACACTCTTTGATGTTTCAGACCAAGGAAATTAAATCACACGAGATTTTTTTTTCTGTGTTCTGCAGTGAGTCTGGCTGATTGGCTTACGGCAACGAGCACGTGAAGACTTCAGGGTAGTTTTGGAGCGCTGATTAATGATAATTTGAAACTGACTGAGCACAGGTATATGCCTTGAGTTAAAAAAAAGTAAACACATTGCAGTCAGTAGTGTGTGGAGTAGCAGGTTTTATGGGGGTGCAAAAGAGCCTGTCCACAGCTCCTGTCACTTGACAGCCCTTGTGCAATGTATGGGCCTCTACACTTACACCTTCCTTCCTCCTGTCCTCAGTCATCCAAGTGACCTTTATGGTGACACATTTCTCAAATGACCAAGTGCAGTACACATACCCAGTCAATAGGCATGTTTTGTTGTGCTTGTTTCATAATGTGAATGGAGGTAAGGACATGCTCTCAGATACACAAAACACCTAAATGTATCCACTAAGCAGAACTAATTCACAGTATGAATTAATTAACAACAAGAAGTAAAAGCTCAAAAAGGGGAAAACCGATGATTTTCACTCTTTATTGTGTATTGCTCTTCCCTGTTCTAAGAAGAGCTCAAAATGAGTTGCAGGAACTGTGATTTGCATTGCTTAGTCGTGTTTATACATGTTGTTAAACCACTCTCCATGCTGGTTTAGTTACACCCAATACTGACACCCATGATAAATGCAGGATTTTATGAGGCAGTTTATAAAGCTCAGATCCTTATATACTAGGGATTCTGCCACAGATAACACAACAGCTCATACTGGAGGGAGCTGTGCACTTCCTTCTTTCTGCTGTTAGGTTTTAAGGATTAAAAATGATTGATCATTCAGTCCTACCTCCTGTATCACAGAGGTCAGTGAATTCAGCCAGGGTTTTCTGCAGCTAGTGCAAATTATAAGCATCATGTTTTTTCCTGGAGCACAGTGCAGTAATCTTATTTGAAGACAGAGTAAAGATGGCAGGATGCAATTCCTCCAGGTTCAAAATTAAACACAGTGTTTTATGGTGTGGGAACCTTGTCCAGCTGGTATTCAAAGTGTATGTAATTGCTTCTCACAGTTCTACTTTGAAGGAGAGACTGTCAAGTTTTCATGATTATCTGCCCAGCACAATTCACAGACATGAAAGTCACATATAAATGTTTACAGACAGATATACATACCCACCATGCAAGATTGTTATTCATCCTACTCTCTTACTTTCAAACAGCCAGGAAGGAGAAGAAATGCTGTACTGGTATATACAGCCTCATGAAGAACAAAGGATTGCATAGAGTAAAATAATGCAGCACGGATCTCAAGGGAATTAATGATGGTTTGGTTGTTGGTTTTCCCCCTACCCCACCATGGAGCCTGTAAGTCTGAAAACCAAACACATGTGGGAATCAAACAGATCAAGAGCAAGTCTGTAACAGCAATGCTGCCTAACCAGTGTGTTTTCAGATCACAGCAGTGTGTGACCTGTTTAAACCAAGAGGTGATCAGCTAATGACCAATTGGACATTTTTTAGGCACTTGAGAAAATTGTAGCTAGCCGCAAGCCTTTTACATCCCTCTGCTGTGGCTGCAAGCCAACGTGCTCCCTTGCTGAATGCAGCAATAAGCTTAGGCAGCTTAGCCCAGCCAAAGTAATGAAATTACATGTCGCAGTTCAGTTCACTGTGGTCAGTGCCCTCAGCCTCCATTTGGAGAATAATTTTCCTGATAGCAACTGTTCTCAAAGCTTGGTAATACCAGCTCTTGCCTCCTGCTAGTATTTGTAGAAATAAAATCCCTTCTTTTCCTTTTTGATTAAATAAAGTATCTCACAAAGCCAAAATGACAAAGCTTTAATGGCATTAGGAAGAAAAAAAAATACATTTGTCTCTAACCTCAGAGACAAAAATACCAATCAGACTTGAGAGTGCAGAATAAAAAGGAAGGAGCAATGATTGATAACTCTCTGGGCATAAAGCTGTCCTAGCTGAACCCAGATGCAAACACATCTTCCCTAATGGAAATATTATCACATTTGGTAGCAATTTTATTGCCAGCCATAACTGTCTGCTGGCATACAAAATACAGTGAGTTCCTCCTGGAGCAGAAATCTCCCTGAACATTCACGTGTTTAAGGCTACCAAGAGTTTGGCAATAATCCAAGCTTGAGGCAGCCTTGCTTCTGAGTCTCTCCCCTGAAATCAGCTTTCATTGCTAATGTCTCCTCTGCACACGCATGGATCTGTCTCAGGTGCGGTGTCTGTTTGTTTGCAGGTTTCATTTTTTTTCGAGCTGGGACATTTCCTCAAGCAGCTTGCAGCAAAGCTGCTGGAGTCATCTCCCGACCAGAAGCAAGCAGTGGGCAGGCAAGGGGAGCAGGAACACCTTCAAGTAGTCTTGCCACCAAATGCTCCACACCATAAAACAGCAGCCCAAGTAATTATACTTTTGTCAGCACTTCTCTTGATTTCATGGATTAGTACAAGGAAGACAGGCCATACTAGAAAGATCAAGGGCTGCGATGACTAAGGAGTTAATTAGGGAGGTCGGAAGCTCTCAGTGCCTTCCTGGCTCTTGCCAGGCCTACTACTGCTGTAGAGATGTGACTAGGGCCATACAGAGAAGGCCAGAAGGTGAAGCTGGGTGTGAAATCAGTGCCCTGCTGATGTGGCATTCAGGGCTCAGGGAAGCTGTTCCTTGAGGAGCCTCTCCTAGGAAAGTCGAAATGTTGCTCTGACAGCCCTCTTTCTTCACCCTGCCGACTCAGCCATCCTGTTTATGCATTCCTCCTGGATGCCTTTATCCTGCTCTGCAAGGGTTTGGGTGGCTTCTTATCAAATTAATTTCCCATCTTTCAGAAGTTGTTATTCATTAGTAATGCAGAAGAGTTTCCCATGCACTACAACCTTGTGCATGGAATTGGCACTGACAGCAGTAGATGCCCTGTAATGTTCCCTTGCCAGGAAGGTGGTGTGTCACCCCAGTGCCAGTTTTCAGGAAGGTTTTAATTTCTCAAGTGAAATGTAATAGTAGGAAGATGCAGTCTGAGCTCAGAAATCAATACCTGCTGCTAACAAAGCTGCTCCTTTGGGAACTTATTGGTATGAACCAGATTGATAAATTGGGAGAAATTATGTGAGATCTGGTTTTGTAGAAAGCACGTACATTATGGTATTATTTACCATTTGTGCAGTACCATAAAATGGTAAGAATGACTTGTCCCCACACAAAGTATTTTGGTGTAATTTAATTTTTCCTCAGCATGCATAGTTACTGCTTAAACCAGAATTAATATTATAGAAATCTCTTGTTTATTTCTAGCCTGTTATGGTGGAGTCTAAAGTATTTGCACTCAATGGTTTATTCATAAACATTCTTGATCCTTTTTGCTCAAATGGGATAAAGTCCTTACTTAAAATAAGTATTCTGCAGTACTCCATCTTTGTTTACTTTATACAATGTCAGGCTTCCATCCTTGATGTAGACTGGAAACATAACAGCTATTCCCAGCCTGACTCCCCAGTCCCCACTGGGTTAACTACGCAAATTGATAGTAAGTGGTAAGCAGCCAAAAAGCACTTTAACCCTTTCAGAGGAGGTCCATAGCTGCATTTCTTATGAATGAAGATGGTCATCCATTAATAAATATAATTTTAATTAAGTGCATGCTTAATGAGTCCAGAGTCAGTTACAGAAGGAGAAAATCATTTTTACATGAAGCTTAGACTTTTAAACAAGGACGCACTGCAGCATGCAGAAAATACTGCTCTTGGCTTTGCCACGTTAATGAAGGAAGGATGTGGCAAAAAGTAGCTTTTGCTATCATTTGAAGAGTATAACATTTTGGTTTTGGGAGTTTTCTCTTTGAGACAATGGTTAGACATAAAAACTTTGAATTTCCTCCGAGATGTGCTGTAAGCCTGGTAAAGTGCCCTTTCATTTGTGAATCATGTTTCTTTGGGAGCCAAAATGAGAAAGAACGATCTCCAAGGCAGATGTGCACTACGTTGTGCAGTTGTTGGCTGGCTGCCCTGCAGAGGTGTATGTAGTCTCTGGAGAAAGGTAAGGAGATTTTTTTTTTTCTCCTTTTCAAGAACTTAATCTGTGTAAGAGGTCAAGCTGCAGGGATAAATGAGGTCCGTGGCACCTCCAGCTTGTGGATCGCCCAGAAGGCCCCTTCGAACCGCTTCTGGGTTGTCTGAATGTTAGCACGTCTGCTCCACCTCCCCCCTGCGCCAATTATCTTTTGTTATATTTGTTATTTTCTGAAAATTCGGTGCTTCTGGTGCCACTTGGCCACTTTCCAAAAAGGCAGCGTGGAGCCTACCGCATGTGACAGGGATTGCCACCTGCCCGGGTCTTGTCAGACCTCCTGCGGATCGCTGCTGGAATAATCAGGTAGGAGTGGAAGTCTGAATTTTAATGAAGCTTTTAGACTAGACAACAGTGCTGTGAGGGATCCGACGGAAAAAGAATCTTCCGCTATGGCTAGCGTTTGTGTAAGCATCAGGGCTTAACCTTCAGCTATGAAAAAGATTAGGAGAGGCTGATAACAGTGACATTGTCCTCCCTTTAGGAGGGCATTGGCATGTCCCTGGAGCTTGCGTTACCGGCCCGCTTGCATGAGAACAGGCAGTTTGCCCTGGCACTTTAGGTTAATGGTTATGCATGTTCTGCACCGAATTCTTCCCTTTGAGATTAGGAACTCTCAGCTACAGCCTGAATTGCCAGAGCCCGTTGCAAGCAGGGACGGATGTGGCGATCCATGCCTGCAGGCCCCGGGCGGGCCGAGGGAGGCTCCCGTCTGTCCCCGCCGCCGCCGCTCGGTCCCCAGCCCGCCCGGCGGCCGGGGGACACCGGAGGGGACAAGCCGCCTCTCTGTTTAAGCACTGCTTGCCTCTAATTTATTTTTGCAGAGTAGCTCGCAGCCTGCCTCTGTTGTGCAGCCGGATAGACCGCACCGACAAAAGCTTGGCAGAAGCGTGGACCTTGCTCATTCTCGTTTTAGAAGAATTGACTGAAAAACCTCCCTAAGGATATAAACGCCATGTTGGGGAGGAGGGGTGGTGAAACACGGTATTGCAAGAAGTATCGACTCAATATCAGTTACGTTTTGACTAAAATTAAAAAAGAAAATATGACCCAACAGATAATCAGATGTGAATCCACAAGAACTACTGATGATAGTTATGCTTAAGAAGGTGTTAATGGGTAATGGTGAGGCCCAAAGTTAATCACACCTAGCCAATACATGAGTTCTTCTAGTTGGAAGAGCTGTAATAAGAATCAGGCTATCAACGTGTGAGGAAAAAACAAAATATATGTATATCTGTATATACATATACATCTTACATCCTTAACACTTCATTCTCCTTAAAAAAAAATCGGAAGCAATTCTTTTCTCAAGGTAAGCCTGTCACAGGTATAGGTCACATACTAGCTGGAAGCTTTTTGATCTCAGAGGTTCCTTTTGTTTCCCAGCTGGCCTTTGAGTGTTATGGAGCAGAGCCATGAGAACATACCAAAAGCAAAGAGGGGTTTGAACTGCAGATACAACCATCAATAAAACTAACTCCGTACAAAACCTGGGAAAATCCAGAGAGATTTCCTAAAACGAATTGCACAAACCAAACACCCTGCGGCTGAGGAAGTTTCTGCTGTACCGATGGCTTGTGAATCCACAAATATCACGGCAAAGATGGTGTATTAACTGCTGCTAATGAGTGCAAACATGAGTGTAAACACTGGGAACTACTGTTGGTGTTTAAAAACAAACAAAAACCAGAGTGAAAAACTCTCCCTTTGCACGACCTGTCTGGACAGGCTGCCAAATCCTTGCCTGCAGCAGCTCCCCATGGGAGCCTGATCCCAGTCTCTTTTCCCCATCCCTCTCCAAGGCGAGACCTCAGACCCCCTGCCTGTCTTCACTGATTCCCTCTCTGCCACCACCTGAGACACAAGTGAGTGCCAGAGGGAAGATTGGGGGGGTCCTTTTTCTTTCCCTGGTGTCTGCTGCTTGGGTGATTTAGTACATCCACCTTTTTTTGGTCCCTGCTGGTTGTTAGCCCTGCTGTCCTCTATAGGATACTATTCATTTTTACTTGCAATTTTTTTTTTCCTCCTTCATGTTACTATGATTATCCACTGGGTTAGACGAAAAACTGTTTTCTTTTTGTACACTGAGGAAATACCCCTTTTCCAACAGCTTAGTTGCTACCCCTACAACTGACAGGAGTTTGCTCTTGTGGATTTTAGTTGTCCTTTCTCCCCAGAGTCACCCTGTAGATGCTTGCACTGTCTCTAAAGGGCATTGTGACTTTCCCTTTTTTTTTTCCTCCTCATTGTCCCCATGATATGGCAATAAGTTTAAGGGACACTGGTTGTTTTTTTTCCTTCGACATCTGCCATAATGACTCATATAGTTCCTGAGTCTCTAGATGGTGCATTTTTCATCCCCTAAGTAGGACATTCCTGACAACCCTTCTCCTTCTGACAGCAGACCACTGTGCTAAGCAGCAATCTGTCATCTGCTGCTTTGGGCAGCCATCCTGAAGAAGTGCTCTTGCACACGCTGGGAGCAAGGACAGCGATGTGCAACTGTTGGGATGTACCCTACATGGGCTTTGTCATGTGTGGAGAGCTCTCCTGTGCGCTCATGTTTCTGAGCACCCTGGGATGTGCTGGCCTTGCTGTGGAGGTGCAGCTGCTCAGGTGTGGGACGTACTGGGCTGCCCTCAGACTTGGACAGCGTGGATGCCCCTGTCGGGGAGATGCAATTGATAAGGACAGGAATAAGCCCATGAGTCAAGTGGCACTGGGAATTCCGCAACAGGCACTGGGAAGGAACCTCGCCCCTAAGCACTGCACTAATGGCTTAAACCACGGCATGAGTAAAAATCAGATGTGACCTCACCTGAAAACGTGTAAGGTACAAAGAACTCATTTCTGGTCATCTTTTGGACTCCATTGCCTCTAGTAGGACTCTGGTCCAAAATCTGTGCTCTGTGTTTCTTTCTGAAAACTCTACAGCTGCCCAATTACATGATGGGAGACCTACGGACATGCCTGTTTTCATGTACTTCTAGGTCTTTGCAGCACCAAAATGCTCTCTACCACTTTCTTACCATAAAGTTCTTGCACAGTTTTGGTAGATTAAAAGCCATAAATCTAATGAGATCTAGTTACAAAAGGAAATAATTTGAATATGTGTTGAACATAACTCCCTTATGTTACACATTTCTAGATCTACTGCACCCAGTTTTCAAGTTTCTCCGGTTTATTGCTTTTTTTTTTTTTACTATTTGACAATTTAACTGAGAACACAATGTACTTCAGACTGCCTACCCTTATTAAAAATCAGTAGATTTTTCACCCACGCTTTTCTTCCCTTGCTTATCTGCAGAGCAGATGCAGACCTATTTGCTTAAATCAAGGCTTGCAATTCACCAGAACATCAAAAGAGCAGCCCCTATCACTTCGGTGGCTTTCATTATTGCAGCTTGTCTCCATGATCTCCACTGCATTCTTACTGCAAAAGGAGGTCTCTTTATCACTTCCCTTCCTTTCCTTCTGCTCTTAGTGGAATCTGCCTTAGCAATCAGAATAATAATGATTTATCTCCAAGGGAATGTGAATGCAAGCCAAGTTCCCTTGGTACAGGGAAATCAGTTTGGTATTGTTTACTCATCCCCTGTGGATTCACCAGATGGCATAAGACAGCATAATTTGGATTCTGTGCTCAAAAGAGAGGGCAGGCTGGAGCTGCAGGAATTGGTAATGTGAAATTACCAGGAACAGTTCTCATCTTTTTTTTGAGGATGTGACATGTCTTTCATCTTTGTCATAGAACATGCAAGGAACCCAAACTTACTGTAGCACACCTGGACCCCTAAAGTGTTAAGTAAACCATTTTAGCATGGTCATTTATGAGTTATTTTGGCTGTTCTTCTAATAACTGCTTCCTCTGGAGAGGCTGCTTTTCCTGGGCTGGGTTGAAGGTCCTGAGCAGGTCAGCAGAGAAGAGGTAGTGGGAAATGAGGCATTGCAGCTGTTTCCTTCTAGGCCAGCACTGCTTCAATTCAGTAAATAGAGGATTTAGGTTTCTGTTCTTTAAATATCCCAAGCATAAATTATTCACTCAAAATACATTTGTAAAAGAAGAAGCACTAGGAAAACAGAAGTGGAAAGCCTTAGCAGAGCCTGAACCAGCTACAGCTTGACTGACCACAGCACAAAGCACTCAGTGTAGCCTGATGTCCCAGCCCTGAGGGATGGAGGAGATGATCTAATCATTCTTGTCCATCTTGTTGCTGCAGTTTTATTATTTGAATTCTTTTCAGGCCAGATACTAAACAGACATAAGCTTTTCTGTACTGAATCCTGCTGCACTGATTTATAGCTGCTGAGTGTCTGGCCTTTGAGGACTGTTTTAACCTCTAGAATATTGATTTCTCCTTTTATTTTCCCTGGTGCTGCAAGTAAGCCCCTTGGTCAGGACCCGGGTTTTGCAATATTCAGAAGTGTGATGGTGCCATGATTTGTAAAAGTGAGCGACCAAAAGGGTGAAAAGTTCAGCAATCTTTGCTGCAGCACTGCATAATCACTGTAAAAGGGGCCACGGCCTCCAAACATCACTTGACAGCAGTGTTTGCCTGGTGGGATCCATTCTGCTGCAGATGAAGGACCAGAACCAGAGGCGAGGAGCAGGCACAGGGAACCCAGAGGAGTGGGTCACAGGACCCAGAGCAGGCTCGGGGCATTGATGGGAAGGACATGAGTACTTTTTTGGTAGCTGCCCTCTCAGGAGAGCACCCTTTTTGGAGCTGCCCACTCCCTGACAGATCTCATTGCCTCTGACCCTTCCTTCCTGGAACCACTGCCCATTGCATCCATGCTCTCTTTCTCCCCTTCTCTCTGCTGCTGTCCTCCTTTCAAGGCAGGTCTTCAGCTCAGCCCCAGCTGTCAAGACTCCAAGGGCCCCTGGGAAGTGCTTATGGAAGACAGAAACACTATTTGAAATGATTGCTCATGGCAGAGGACAGTCTATGAAGGTAGAAGGAAGTGTGAAGATCAGGAGCATAAAAATAGTTTGCAAAGCACCAGTGGTGCTGATCTGCCAGCCAGATCACTTCTCAGAAGGCATCCAGGGTTATGGTAGATGCTGCCACCCCAAAGGTGAATTTTGGTTCTTGAAGGATAGTTCTTCCTGGTTGTCAGAGGGAACAGGCTGCATCTTCACTCCTGAGATACCCAGGAAGAGCCACTGAAGGGAAAGGAGAAGGCAATGGGCAGACCACCCACTGCACCTTCGTGCCAGCAGTTACAGAAGGTGTTGAAAACTTTTGCAGACCCAAATCATGCATGGGCTTATCGTGTGACAGAGCCACCAGTATCAAAAAGTCTGGACCAGGAGCCCCAGTCAGTCCCCAGTCCTTCTTGTGACTTCAAAAATGGCTGGCCCAGCTGAAGAGGTGTCTGTCAGGATTAAATATGCTCTCAGTTTTAGCTAGGCCTGACGCAGATCTGCCTTTCTTGAAGAGGCTAATTAAAGTGATAGAGTATCTAGCATCTTCACCTACACACACGCTCTGTCATGAGTTGTTTGCTTCCTAAAAGGAATGTATATACCTGCCTCTGATCCAGCATCCCAGAGGAGACTCTTGCAGGAGCAAGTTCACCTTATGCTGTCCCTTCCATGGTTGTCTGTGTTAATAACAGTGGAATTTAGAGCTAGAAGTCTACCTGCTGTCTGTATCCTTCTGTGTCCTCATTTTGTCACTGATGAATAAAAAAGTGAGCTTTTGCTTGATTTCAGTGCTGAATTATTGTTCATTAAAAGCTTATAAAGGAGAAAAAAACCCTGGAAGATCTCATACATTCCAACCAGTTTTTGACATATTCATTAGGATACGGTAACATGCATATTTACACAGTAAATAGTACATATTTGGGTATTTAGCTGCCAGGGAAAGGGTGTGATTTAGTTCACATGCAATGTTGTCCCACATGTTAATATCCAGATTTAAGTAATGGAATATCATGATGACTTTGAAAGACATACATGGTATCTACACTTTGGTTAGCCATCGCAGAAAACCTGCTCTTCTCCCCGTGGGGAGAGTGTGCAAAGGCTGCAGAGCTCACACAACCTTCAGACATCTTTTGCACTGTGGTTTTTCCAGCTCTTTCTGTCCTGGTGGTCTTGCAGGAATAGGGCTTGCTGTGCTAAAGCTGATGCAGTGGTTGTTGCCACTGTCTGGATCTGGTTCCTGCTGTAGCTTCCTGTGTGCTTTATCCTGGGCAAAAAGAGGGTGGTGGGGCAGCAGGTCCTTCCCCAGTGCTGTGCTGACTCACAGTCCGTGGCAGTGCGGCTTTCCACGGCCAGCAGGCTGGTGTGGCCTTCCTGCTTTTGCAGGGCTCGGGGCGGTGAGGCTGCCGGGCAGCCCTGCAGCTGCAGCAGGTCGGGGCTTGGTGGTCTGAGTCAGCACCTCCCAGTGGGAGCCTGGGCGGGCAGCCTGCCTCCAGCCTGGGATGCAGGCACCCGCGCGCGGACAGTCTTCCATCCTGTACTGCTTCCCAGCGTTTCCTGTCCCCTCACTGGGGCCTCCAGTGTCTGGACACGCTCAGCTACATCTTTTTTATGGCCTTTCATCTGCAGCGTAGGGCAATGCCCTGCTCATTCTGGCCCACTTGTGCTCTTGACATTTAAGCGCGTGAGTAATGAGGCAAGTGAGCCCCTGCATCAGGGTGAGCTCTAACTGAGCCGTGGCAGTGCAGGTCTGACCCATAGCTGCAGGGAAGCCAGCCCTTACCACCTGGAGCTCTTCCCAGCACGCTGGGTTCAGTTTGTAAAGGGCTCTCTGGTTTAGCAGTAACCTGGGGGATGCTGTGAAATAATCACGCTCTGGCACTTCCTTTCAGTGCTTTGAAATACCCAATTCTCACAGAAGCCAGTTGTCTATAATGAAATGAATCTGGGAATCTGGAAATACCTCCTCTTATCTCCTCTTCTGTTCTAATGTGCCCCCTAGCAGAAGAAAGTCCAGAGAGGCGGGTAGCACAGAGTGTTGTGCCAGTTATACACTCCCCAAAAATTCCCCACTGCTTCTTGTATGGCAGCCTTCCAAGCTACTAGTACCATGAGACTAATGCAAAGTGATCCTCTTTCCTGTCTGTTTTGAAGTTAGGGGTGGATTGGTTGGTTTTTTGGGTTGACTTTTTGTGGGGAGTGGTGGGGGGAATGGGTTTATTTTGATTTGTTTTGCTTTTCATATTTGTCTGTATGTTAACCTGCAGCAAATCTCATTTTAATTTATCCAGATTCTTCATGTGGATAAAAAAAGAACCCCAGCCACTTTTTCCCACCCTGTTACTCTTGATACCTATAGTAGTGTCCTGTTGGCATCAGCTGCAGCTTGCTTAATGTACTGTTTACTCCCAGGAACTGCAGACATGTAGACTGTTGGACATGTAGAGAGAAAGTTATTGGCCAACTGTTTGTTCAGTTATGTTGTTACCACCAAACCATTGCATGAAAATCATGTTACATAGTATAAAATTATACATTTAATATTTCTTTTACTCCCCATTAAATTGTCTTTCCATCAAAGCTAAGTACTTATCAGTAGACTTGCTTTTTTCCTTACTTGATGTTAGGTGATGTCCTCTCAGGAAAGCTGTTATCCTCAAAATATGCCAAAGCATATTGGTTTCTGTCACAGGTACGTTATTATACCACCACTTCCATGCAGCCAAAATGAAATAAGCAAATGTGTTGGGAAAGACAGCTTGACATGACGACTATCTTATAGGTATAGGTATTTTATTCTGTAAGTATGTCCACAGGTTTCAAACATTTTAGACTAAAGAATGAATACAAACACAGCTAGAAGTCGATCACACTCAGAATTGCATTATTACAGGACCTCTTTCCTATAATTAAACCTTTTCTATAATATTACCTAAAAGAAAAAATATACTATATACTTATTTAATTTATGTCTAGAATGCAAAGATTTATAGCAGCTGTGACAACCTGAAATTATGACTTCCAAAAGCATAACTGATTTGTATATCCAGTACTGTGGAAAATCTTACTAACATAGTCAATAATCTGATCAGCAATAGGTTCATACCCAAGCCTAAAATCAGGAGGAGGAAATCTACTCATCAACTTGTGTTGGTGGTTTCAAGATTGTCTTAATTATCTTAAGTTCAATCCTAAAAAAGGCTGAGAATTTTCAGCTTGCATTAAAATCTGAGAAGTCAGTGCTCAAGGCTGTGCAAGAACAGGCCTGAGAAAAGAACAATTACAAGTGTTGAATGCCAAATCCCTCGCTGCAATAGCTGATCTGGGATTGAACCTGCTTGCACCACACATTGGTTTGGCTACAAACACAGGAAAGCAAAAGAGCTTGTCAAGACAAATGTGCAGCAATATGCCATGTGAGAGAGGCCAAAGTACGTGTTAAAACACATCTTTCTGGCTGCCAGGAGCACAGCATAATTATTTGAGAGTGCTGTAAAAAGTCTCGCTAAACAGGTCTCTCTGATTTTACCCCTTAAATACAGTGAGTCCCATGACTGGGCTGTTTTCTGCTTTGTAAAATGCAGGGTCTGTTAGTGAAGTCTGATTTCTCCTCTCCTTCTTGCCTCCAGACCATGTCCTTTACATGTTCTGAAGCAAACCTACATAGCTAATTCTGTATTATTTGTAATTACTGAGTGCTCTGCTTTTGTGAAATCAGCTCCTCCGATTACAGTTCTGCGTTCAGCTGCCACCCTGGGTGTTTCATGGGCTGTGTCAGCAGACAGGCCTACCTGGCTCTCTGAGGCATCCCTTGTGTCTGCACAGCAGCAGTGCAGACACCTGAAGAACAGTCTTCAGCTTCAGACCCAAGAGCAGGTTGCAGCTCCTCCCATAAGCATGTCCAGGTCAGCCACAGGTCTGTAGTTTCTCTACAGAGAGTGGTTTTCTGCCTCACTTTGCCCGAGTTTTGGCTCTTGAAAGGAATTGACTTGACTGGGATAAAAAAGTTATTTCCTTTACTAAAAGCCATTTGATATTAATATCCAATCTAGAACAAGAATGAGAAGGAGGGAGTTCAGGAGGGGACATAACACAGGCCTGCCTGTAAGGGAACCAGGCAGCTCCGTATCCTGGTCTTGTGATTAACATCTCTTGTATCAGAAACATCCTCCAGAGTGAGGTCTGCAGCTCAGGTCTCCCAGATTTTATTACTAAGCTTAGGTCTTGCATTTCTTTCTGTACTGTAACTAGTTAAGCTGTTTTTCAGAATAGGATTGAGGACAGTGCATTCTGGCAGCTGTGACCCACACGTAGCCTCTGGAGTGGGGTGACATTTCACATGTATTCAGTGCTCAGTGCTTGCTTTTGTTCCTGTATGAAGCGGGTGTTTTGCATTGCCGGTCTGAGGCACCAAGAACTTCCAGTACTCTGCTTCAGCAGCCACAGGACATAACATAAAACTATTGATCTTTTTTCAAGGGTCAAGTATTTAAAAATCTTAAAACTTAAAAATCAGTTCTGCACATCTTTGCTGCATCTAGGCCACAGCCTTGTCTTTGCAAACTTACAGTTTTCACAGAATGATTTCATTTGCAATGTAAATTATTAAATAAAACAATTAATGATTTCTGCAGTTACAGTTATTGGGTAAACAACCCTGAATTGAAATGCACTTGGGAAAATTCTCATGCTTCTGTTGGTGCCAGATTTCTAGCTTTCATAAGATTAGGTAACCACAAAGCACATAGATTAGGTGTATTACGAGCAGTTCAGCTCTGCTGGGGTGCAGGGCTGTGCATCCATGTCATCATGAAAACATTCAGATGTTTTCAACCAAAACATGTGTTTATAAATTCTGATGTGTAATTCTTAATAGTCGACTAAGTTTGCTTATAATTACATCACTGAAGCATGAACTGATACCAAGAACATAATTTTCACTTTACATCAAATGGAGAATTTGCCTTCAAAGCAACATATTCATCGCCTGAAATGTTTGTAGTTCTGTGTCTTGCTTAAACGTCTCTGGCATTTGGAGGAAACTTTTATTTCCCATTACCTAATTTCTGGTGTTTGCTAGCACAGTCTGGCCTCTGTGTAGAATTCAAAGGTTTCTTTAATCCATGTTTTTGGACCGAGGAGGCCGATTTCTGCTCAACTCACTAACAGTTTCACACCTGGAGGTTTAGTTTTGGTCACTACTACCATTCTTAGGGACTGCAGAGATAGGTAGCAAGCAGAGCTGGAGTGCTTCATCTGCTTTGTGAGAAGGAGCATAACAATGCTGATGGACATCCCACCATCAGGGGTGCTGGCAACAAGCACCCTTTCCCTAACCAGCTCTTGTGCCCTAAGGACAATGTGCAATCTTCAAGCTGCTCTGTGGAAATGAATGCAGTTTACCACCATTAGCGCCTCATACTGCATGTTAGAATGCTAGAAATGTCTTCTCTTAACAGAACCAGCCTGCTACAGCATTGAAAATGTGTGTCAGCAGGCCTGAAGTTAGTGTAACTAACAGTAAAAGCTTATCTCTCTTTCACAAGGAAGCTGAATTAAATGGACAGTCAAGCACTATTGGAAAATCCATAGATCTCTGTGGGGTTCTTTGATGGCTGCTTGAATCTGCTCTGTTGGACTGTCTGAATTCAGAAACACAGCTCTCATAGACCTCTGCAGAGAGAGAAGGACAGAAATAGACTGCATGTAAAAATGAAGTAGTAATTTCCACCGTCTGTTGGTTACCCATTCGTGTGGTCATGACCTATCTCACAGGCACAAGTTTCTGTAAATAACCTACTTCTGTAGCAGGTTACTGACCACAAGATCTGACTGGAAGTCAAATGACTATCTACCTCCATCAGCGGCCAAATGAGTGACCAATAGCCTCTTGGCCTTTCTATAGGGTAGTTCATCCCTTTGTAACATAGCAGTAATAATCATGATATGATGATGATGATGATGATGATAATAATAATAATACTTATCTCCTTTGTAAAAGGCCTTTAGATCCAGTGATGAAAAACAGTATCCAAAGTTAGAGATAATTGTTTCTTATGGTCTGAAAGCAATCCTATTTCTTCATCGCTTTGGAGAACCAGAATATTTGTAGCTTTAGGGAATTACTCTCAAGGAGAAATCCCCTTATTTATGACACTGTTTTTCAAAATGTGTCTACATCTTGGTGACAGAAGCCATGTATTTGAGGGCATAGCTAGTTTAATCCAGTGTCTAATCCAAGTTCACTTTTTATAAAAAAATGTTGGTTTGGGGCATTGGTCATTTAGGAGAAGCAGAGACCTCAGACATTCAAGAAAGAAGGAGGAAGTATTGAATACACCTTCAGACTTTTTATAGAGACTGCTCCCCTATGTGCCATGTGATTTTGGCCTTCCCCTTTCTGGCAGTGTCCTGGTGTTGTACTTTGCTGTTCTCAGATCCGACGCAAGGTGAGACTAGATGAGTTCCTTGGGACTGCTCCTCTTGTCTGTGGAGGACCATGTCGATGACACTGCTCAAATAGACCCAGCTGGGATCCGCCACTCTCCTCTGGGCTGGGTCCATATGCCTCTCCTGATCCTGTGCTTACTGCAGTGCTTCCTGGATCTATGAGTGGACTACTGGGGAAGATGGCAGGGAAATTGGGCAAATCCCAGCCAAGGGTGAAAGTCTGTGAGGGCATTGGTTACCCTTGTGGTAACAGCAAAGGCAGGGTTTCTTTCCCTGCAGCTGTGTAGAGGCATGCATACATCTCTCCTTGGATAACAAGGAAGGCCTGGAGCAAGACAGGGGATGCAGGAAATAGTACAAGAAACCATGAAATTAGTCCATTTGGAGTTTAAGTGCTCTCCTCCTACAGGACTTCAAGGTGTCAGTTTGGCATGGCCCCAGCCTGCCTTCATGCTGCCTCAGGCACCTGGCTGTGATGGGGAGGGCCACCAAGAGAGGCAAGGGATTTGAAACAGCTTCTCTGTGGAAGAGACGTTTTAGTCTTTGATGGATGTGTGAAAGGTATGAGGATACGGTGATGATTACCTTCTGTTCCATTAGTGAGTGACTAGGGAGGATATTAAATGGCAGATATTAAGCTTAAACATTTAAATGTCTAAAGGATTGGATAACTTCCAGGAATTGGCCAGAGAGCTTTCTGAACCATTAGTGTCGACACAATGAAAAATAAAAAATGGAACAGTGAAGACATTGAAAAGGGTTGGAAAAAAGCCAATCTTTTAAAAGAGTAAATGGAATGAGTGGGGCAGTAAATGCTCCTGAACCTGACATCCATCACTGGAAGGAATGGAGTGGCTGGTACAGGATGCAATTGACAAAGTGAAGGGTCCTAGCCTCCATCACAGGTTGATTATAAACCAACAGTAATTGGTACTATACAAAATTACTGCAGCCCCCCCTACTGATGAATGAAGAACTGGAGAACCGTGGAGTGCAAAGGCAACCATACATGGGAAACTGCTGTCCACTTGCAGCTGAACCTGAAAAAAATCTGCTGTACACATGACACCCTTCAACACAGTGTTTCTCTAAAAGAAAACCCTGAAATTGTCACAAGTCAAGCGTGGGACTGACTTTGCTACGCTTGGTGTAACACTAAGCAGTGATATGAACAGGTTTGCTAAATATGTTGAGGTAGGCTGTTTATCTGTCACTAAAATGTGTATTTCAAAGCCACCAACTGGCAGATCTTGAAATAAAGACTATAGGTCACCAGGGAGGCTGATCATTATGGAGTTCTGTGGTTCCTAAGAGAACGGGAGAGCTCTGCGAATATGCCTAACTGAATGTAGGCTCCCTGTGCCATGCTCTGCTTGAGATGTCAGATATGTTCCTCAGAGATAGAAGGCAAGATACTTAAATGTACAAGTCCATCTGATCTCACTCATAAAGCAGAAAACTAGTGCAGTTGAGTTCTGCCTCCCACTGCTCCATATGTAAATGTGTGTCATGTATTTTTAGAACTAGATAGCTGCTACTATGTGTTAAATACTACTCTATAGATGGCATGAATCAGTCAAAACGGTTTTAAGGTTTTAAATTGGGTTAAGACAGTAATTTGTTTATTCTCATGATGCTATTCCTGCTGTAGACTGAAGACCCACAACAAATTAAAACTCAAAGCTGAACAGCCCTTCCTGTTATGCCTTGGACAAAGTACAACTGAGTCTGCTAGTGCTTTACTTTTTATATGCCTTTTGCTACTGCATAAAAAGATGAACACTCCTTTCAAGGGATAGTGCTGAGTTTGGGTTCTAGGTGGTCTGGTTGCACGTCTTCCTCATAAGCTCTCTTTCTTTGTTTGAACTGGTCCAAACAGCTACAAAATGGTTAAGTCAGACTCTTGCAAATTATTTAGTGTATGTCCTTGGGCTGTCTGCAATTCTAGTTTAACAAAATTATCTGAATTCATTACAAGAAGATGAGTTCTAATGTTCTGTGAAGGTTGTTATGTCTGAGAGACTGTGAGCAGTGCGCCTTGTTAAGTAACACAAGGGACTTGGACTCCCAGGCTCCGGTTGCCTAAGATAAACTCAACATCTCATACATTCCCATCTAATGCTCCCCCCTCCTCTGCCCCCGGACAAAGTCAGCCTGTGTGCATGCAGTGTCCATTCTGTGCAATCCAGCAGCAGGCCTCATGTTAGATAGGTGACCAAGGAGAGCTCTCACTCTTTGTTTGCCAGCAGTGGACTCTGCAGTACTTGCAGAGCAGGGCCTGTGGAGCCCAGGTGTCACAGAGGCATGGAGTAGGGCACGGCCAGCCCTGGTCTCCTCCAACATCATTCTTGTGGCCAGCGTTGACTGGGACTGTGGCAAGATAAATTAATTCAGATTAACTCCTTCTTGCAGCTTGGCAATGCAAGGGGTATTTTGAGATCACAAATATTCTTGAAAAGCACCCAAGTAATTGTGAGGGTTTATTCCTTTTGCACTAGAAATGGGGTGTAGAAGCAGTACAGTTTTTGATGTGCCAGCAAACTTGATCTGAAGAATCAATGCAGATTTCTCAGAGATTTCTGAAGGTTTCTTTGTGGAACCATGGTGTGACATTTGGAAGCATATGAGTGCTATTAGCGCATATTAGTGGTATTATTTTTTGGTC
>VWZV01000023.1:150043-161951 GCA_013397155.1 Irena cyanogastra
GGAAGGAAGAGTGGGATACCCAAGGGAGTGTGTGTCTTGCAGGGGGGAGGGTGCACAAGTGTGGAACTTGGTCTTGCTGCCTTCACTTCAAGTGTTGCAGATGTTCCTTCTCTGGGATTAGATGCTGGGAAAAAGAGCAATGTGTAAAACCCTCAGCTTTATTAATTATTACTATTATTATTATCATCATCATCATAATCATCTAACTGTTGTGTAAAATTGCAAATATTTATTCAGCTTTTACTCTAGCATATTTTTACCAGACTTGTGGGTTTGCAAATTAGTGAAATCATAGGATCTNTAGTGGTATTATTTTTTGGTCATAAGCCATATGCCAGAGATCTATATGCCAGCATGTAGCCAGCAGGGCTGTGTGTGGACTGTGGGATATACTGTGCATTAAAATACATTACAGGACTGAGACCATGTCTGCTGTCAAAGGGTGGCCTCAAATTTGCAAAAAGAGAGCCTAAAATATTTTGTTTCTGTTTTGCTGCTTGAGAGCCCTGANTGGAACTTGGTCTTGCTGCCTTCACTTCAAGTGTTGCAGATGTTCCTTCTCTGGGATTAGATGCTGGGAAAAAGAGCAATGTGTAAAACCCTCAGCTTTATTAATTATTACTATTATTATTATCATCATCATCATAATCATCTAACTGTTGTGTAAAATTGCAAATATTTATTCAGCTTTTACTCTAGCATATTTTTACCAGACTTGTGGGTTTGCAAATTAGTGAAATCATAGGATCTGTCAGACATTTTACAAGCACAAATGCAATGATAACATCTAATTGCAGGGATCTGAGACTGTCTGACTGCAGATGGGATGCTATTAACCTCTTTCTGTCTGTTACGGATGTGTCAGAAAGTTGTCAGGACAGTGTTAAAGACACTCCAAATCCGTGTGATGTAGCAAACTCTTAGGTCCTGACTCAGTAAGTGTTTGATCCATGCTTAGGCCGATGCATTTGCAAACAGTCCTGTTGCAACAGTGCTTTCAAGTCACTTTTGTGTACAACTTAACCCAGGCACAGAAATGGTTGAAGGAGCAGCATTCTGAAAAGTGACAATTATCTTAATACACCTCATCACAATATATGGAAGGCTTCAGGGACTGGAATAAATACTAACTATATTTGATTCTAAGTTGTGACAGTAGGATACCCTGTCAGTCAGACCGACATTATTGGATGGGTGATTTGCTTCCATAGCAGTTGTTTGTTCTTTCATTCCCGGTCATGGTCACTTTCATGCTTCCAAAGTCCTGGCTACCTTCAGCTTTCAATGGTAACACATCCTGTAGGTGCCTGCCAGAGGAATCCTCAGCCCAAGCTTTGCTCTCTTGAAAGTCAGGGGCTTTATAGGTGAAATGGAGAACCTGTTTCCTTATTTCCTACTGGTTTTGCAAAGCATTTTTTAGGCTCAGGTATGCAAAATCTATCCTATTTTGACCCCTTTTTATGCAGACGATAAATTAATAAGAGTAAAAGAGAAAGCTATGTAATTAATTCAGAAAAGTGATGTCAGTGGAAACTTTTTAGGTGTGCTTAGTGTAGCAGTGACCCGTAAACACGCGTTCCGTCTGGTTTCACCGTGAGACATGGATGACCTGCCCATCCGTGTCTGTAAGAGAAAGCCCAGCGCTAATGGAAGTCTTTCCGCAGCTTTGTGAGAGTCGCTCAGGGAGCCGTGTTCAGCAGATGTGCACGCGTGTAACCCGTGGGTGACACCTTGTGAGCAAAGCGGGTGAAGGCTCTGCTGCGCAGTTCCTTACTCGCGCAGAGCCGCAGGTGCGCGCAGCAGACACTGCGCCAGCAGGACTGCCTCTTCTCTGTTTTCCGTCCCCACCACGAATGTGCGGCGAGCAGCGCTGGAGAAAATGAAGGTGTGTGCACGCCGACCCTGTGCCACGGGCACATGAAAGGAAAGAGAACGCTACCGTGACGGCCAGTGGGACCCAGCGGCGGGGAGAGCTCCGGTGGCACTCTGCCTGGTCGTGATACCCACTGAAGAAAAACCAAGAGCCTGTCTTTGGTTAGAGTCATCCTCAGCTTTTCTGATGAGCTGCCCGGCAGTTTAGGGTTAGAGCAGTTTTTTTCAGGGTGGTCTTGCCCAGTGGGTGATGATATTTGTCACCCCTCCTTCCCAAGGCTGAAAACTGGCAGCAGCAATGGCTCTCATGTGCTCTGTTTTACCAAATACCAAGGCCCACACACGCAAAAAAAAGAAGTTTGGTTTAAAGATGATGACGATTATGATATTTATTTATTTTAAAATTTTACTGTCAGTCTATATATTTCATTCACTTCCAGCTTTTTTCCTCAAGCTGTGAGGGTCAAAAAGCCTTAATTCAAAATACAAAATCTTCTCTCCACTAGCATGAATCCCGGAACTGGGAGATTTAAAATTACAGAAAACATGCAGGGTTTCAGCCAGTCTGCTAATCCTGTTTTGCACATGTAGAACTAGGCCAGGCACAGAGCGATTTACCATTTTGTCCAGGGTTACATATAATTTCAAACAGAGTTAGATGTGCTGATGTCCAGATTACTAAACAAGTCTTCCTCTTCTGGAAAACAGAAATGACTAAATTCTTACAGCATATTCCCCATTTCAAAGCACAGTGTGAGGGTATTTGACTACCACTCTCTTTAATCCTTACTAGCAAACACAAAGGTATATGCATGATTTCTGGACTTTTTTTCAGTTGTCTTACTATTTTACAGTTACTTCCGTGCTCTGAATGACAGCTGCTGTACAATGACAGTGCTGTACGATGGAAAAGATCTCTGTAACAAATTCAGTCTTATTATTGTTATATAAATGTCATTGTCAATGTCTCCAGCCTTCCTTAATCAGCTGGGAGTGGGCCACTTCTCCAAATATATGTATCTTAAACACTGAATAGAAACAGATTTAAGTTGAATAACTGGCAAGTGAGGGTCACATCTTCCTCCTATTGTATCCACACAGACTGGAGCTAAGGGAAACTATATTTCTAAAAAAGTGGTGTCATGCTTAGATTTTGAAATATACATTCAGGATCCCGAATGGGGAATTTGCCCAGAAAGGTGGGAGTGTTGGGTGGAGTGCTGAGGGTTTGAAGACATACCCATTTTAACCACTAGAGGTCCGTTTCACACAAGTCCTTTTCAGAATAGAGAGAGTATTCCGTATTAGTACCAAAATTTTAAACCCTTGCATGCTATAACAAATATTTAAACAGATATTTAAACTTCTTTGCTTTAAGTGACTGGTATGAGAATGCCACCCAAAAATATAACATGTATTTTTTTGTTTTCTAGTGTTTCTTGCAGTAATAGGTAGATATTTTTTTTTCTTTTAAACACTCTTCTGTTCAGCAGATTACTGAAGAATACAAAACAAGACGATACATTAGTGTGTATCTGCTGGTAATTTTACTGATTTCTCACTCCTAAATATGGAGGGTGAAGTCACTGTGCAAGATAAGTCACAAAAGCACACTCTGGCATCCTTATCTTTTTCTCAGAATATTTGGTGGCACAAGTAAAAGGAGTTTGCTAATGGCTTCTCTTATCTATATTAGACAAATTACAGAGACAGAGCACCATACTGGGAAATGAAACACTGTGCCCTGAAATGAATGATCAAATGAAGAGCTGTGAGGAGAGGAGTCACTATTCAGTAAGTTTGTTTGTGAATTTGAAGAAGCCTTTCCAGTCAAAGATGTTGTGCACGGCATTGGGTACACAACTGCAGAAAGAGTCCAAAGGGTAGGGCTTGGTGGGTGCAAGTTGAAAGGCAAAGATCTTATTCCTCCAGCATGTCCATATGTGTACCCCAAACTGAATTCTTGCCAGTGTGAGTGTCTAGAGCAATCTCAGACTTTCAACACCACTTTTCTACAGCTCAGCTAAATCTGCCCCTCAGGCTAAGCCCTGAGAGTCCAGAGTGCACAGTCTGCATCCTTAAAACTGGACTGAGCATCAAATGCAGCTGTTCTGCCTGGACAAACCCAGGACCAGGGGCAGAGCTGTTGCTTATACCCCTGTTTATTCAGCTGGGCAGGAAAATCTTTGCTCAGTGTGTTCCTACATCCCAGTTTCCGTTCCCAGGACTGTCAGAAGCTCTCCCTGGGCATATCTCTGGTTGAAACTGCATGCCTCTGCCACAGGCTGTGCTTGGCACACTCACTCTTCAGGCATTACCAGTAGGGAGCTCCACTCCCACCAAACCCCAGTATGTGTTGCACTTGAGAGAGTCTTGCTTTGACACTCTGCTTCCACTGCTTTTGGGAGGTAGCAGGTACTGGGGAAGCTGCATTCTGGTTCCATGTGGAGGACCCCTACATCTTTCACTTAAGGCTTGTTGATGACAAACAACATCAGGTGGCAGGGGCTAGGCGTAAGTCACAGCCTGACAGAGCCTATGCTGTTGGATAATGAATTTTTAATTGTCAGTAAGAGCTTCTACCTGATGTCCAGGGTCATATACAAACTGACTGGAATCAGAGAAGATCTAGATGTTCACACTTTCTGTAAACAGTGTCATACCCATGCCTCAGACAGTAACTGATCACAGCACATGCCTCAAGAGTAGGCTGCCTGCTACCCCACTTCTTATGTACACCATCTGTGCCCCTGCCTGCCACACTAGATGAACAACTAAGGTCTAGGTAGAAACCTGTGATTTAGGTTTGAGCTAAAATCCCATACTCAGTAACTGAGGTATCGGGCCGTATGGGAAAATGACAAGGAATTAAACACAGCAACATGAGAAAGTAAAAAGCAACAGAGCAACAGTGACAACTTAGCCAGGTGGCACACACATAATTAAATTATTTTAAGCTATCTCAGTGAATTTCACGATGGACGATTAACCAGTAAGACATGATAGCAAGGAATAATAGTCCTGCAGTTACTTTGTACTCAATAGCTCTCCACTGGCCTTTTGTCCTATACAGTGTTAAACTGCATCTGAATGTTATGTTGTATTTCTGTGCATTCATTAACTGTCACCACTTGCTTTTTGTAACCTTATCCATCAAAGAGTGCAACTGGTTTTCACTTTATGGGGTCATTCACGGCTCACTTCTCACTATGATATTTGGAGCATTTGATGAACAAGATCTCAAAGAGGAAATCTGAACTTTTAGATACCATTACATAGTAGTTTAATTAATGTGCTTCTTTATATCTAAAGAAAATACCTCTGCTCATCTTTGTGGGTCAAAAGGAAAGAAAAATTGTCCATTTTCTAATTTTAAGCTTTTTTTGATTTTTACTGTCACAAGGATTGTTGGATACAAATGTTTTGATTTGATGTTGCTTGTGAGCAAGGAAAACTGGCAGTGAACAGATGTCTCAGCAAATAACTGAGATCAGTAAAGATTTTTGATGTTCTTACCTTTCATTTGTTTTAAATAAAATGTTGAAGGGAAGATAACCCTGCCCCCATCAGATCTCATTTCTTACCTGTTTAGATATAAGCCAGTTTCATAGATATTCTTTTTAAAGGCAAGAAAAAGCATATGGAAAAATTCAGAGTTACACATTTAAGGGTCTAGGCTGACCATCTGAATTTTCATTCTCTGGTTGCCCGTTCTGTTACACCTACAACAGAAGACATCAAAGGGTTAACAAAGGATCAGAGTATTTCACTCAGATAGGCACATCTCTGCTGAGATATGAGAGGCTCGTGACATAGGGCAACACATCTGCAAGTTACAGAATCACACAGAATCAATTAGGCTGGAAAAGACGTCCAAGACCATCGAATAACCTTTGACTGATCATCACCCTGTTAATTAGACCACAGCACTAAGTGCTACATCTAGTAATTTCTTAAACACCTCCATGGCAATTCCACCATCTCCCTGGGCAGACAAGTTCAATGTCTAACAACTTTTCTATGCTGAGTTTAGCTCAGCTGGTTAGAGCATGGCACTAATAACACCAAGATTGTGGGTTCAATCCCAGTATGGGCCATTTACTTAAGAATTGGAATTGATGATTCTTGAGGGTCCCTTCCAATTCAGAATATTCTGTGAAGAAATTTCTCCTGATGTCCAGCCTGAACTTTCCTCGATGCATCTTGAGGCCATTTCTTCTTGTGGTTGCCTCGTAAAGAGGCTGATCCCCACCGTGCTACCATCTCCTTTCAGGCAGTTGTGGAGAACGATAATGTCTCCCATGAGCCTCCTTTTCTCCAAACTAAAGTCACCCTAAATGTTGGGCAGAGAAGTGATTGAGAGCAGCCCTGGGGAGAAGGACTTGGGGCTGCTGGTGGGTGAGAGGCTGGACATGACCCAGCCATGGGCACTCCCAGCCCAGAAAGCCAAATGTGTCCTGGGCTGCATCCAAAGCAGTGTGGGCAGCAGGGGAGGGAGGGGATTCTGCCCCTCTGCTCTGCTCTGGTGAGATCCCACCTGGAACCTACATCCAGCTCTGGGGTCCCAGCACAGGGAGAACATGGAACTGTTGGAAAGAGTCCAAGGGAGGGACACCAAGTTGATCAGAGCACAGAAGCACCTCCCCTGCAGGGACAGGATGAGGAAGTTGGGGCTGTTCATCATGGATAAGGGGAGGTTGTATGGAGACTCCACAGGAACCTTACAGTATGTGAAGGGGAGTACTAGAGAAGGGATCTTTTGGCAGGAGCTGCACTGGTAGGATATAGAGTAATGGGTTCAGACTGAAAGAGGGGAAATTTAGGTTAGATTTATGGAAGAAACTATTTACTGTAAGGGTGGTGAAGCACTGGAACATTTAAGGCCAGGTTGGATGGAGCTTTTAACAAACTGATCTAATGGAAGGTGTCCCTGCCCATGGCAGGGGGAATGGAACTAATGGAACTAGATGGTCGCAAAGGTCCCTTCCAAACCAAACCATTCTGTTTGTGTCAGATCACCAGATTCTGTGATCTGCCTTCTTTATGAATCACAATTCTTCATGCTGCAGAATTACCAGTGAAATGAATAACTCCGACAGCACTTGGGCTTAGGGAATATTTTGCTTTTTTTTCCTTTTAACAAACAGACAGCTCTTCAGTGATCTTTCTAAGCACTTGATTTTTAACTTTTCTGGGCATCTCTACAAAATATCAGTACACAACAAAAAAAAAATGCTGGTCAAGTTATGTTCAGCTGTTAAAAAATTCACTTCAGCATTGTATGGAGCCATTCACTGGGAAAACCAACATCATCATTCAAATCTCTCTTTAATGTCATTTAGTTGGGCTGGAGAGATAGCAAAACAAGGCTGTTTTTCAGCAATTTTATTCTGCTGGACGTTAGGGGCCCATATGNCATTTACTTAAGAATTGGAATTGATGATTCTTGAGGGTCCCTTCCAATTCAGAATATTCTGTGAAGAAATTTCTCCTGATGTCCAGCCTGAACTTTCCTCGATGCATCTTGAGGCCATTTCTTCTTGTGGTTGCCTCGTAAAGAGGCTGATCCCCACCGTGCTACCATCTCCTTTCAGGCAGTTGTGGAGAACGATAATGTCTCCCATGAGCCTCCTTTTCTCCAAACTAAAGTCACCCTAAATGTTGGGCAGAGAAGTGATTGAGAGCAGCCCTGGGGAGAAGGACTTGGGGCTGCTGGTGGGTGAGAGGCTGGACATGACCCAGCCATGGGCACTCCCAGCCCAGAAAGCCAAATGTGTCCTGGGCTGCATCCAAAGCAGTGTGGGCAGCAGGGGAGGGAGGGGATTCTGCCCCTCTGCTCTGCTCTGGTGAGATCCCACCTGGAACCTACATCCAGCTCTGGGGTCCCAGCACAGGGAGAACATGGAACTGTTGGAAAGAGTCCAAGGGAGGGACACCAAGTTGATCAGAGCACAGAAGCACCTCCCCTGCAGGGACAGGATGAGGAAGTTGGGGCTGTTCATCATGGATAAGGGGAGGTTGTATGGAGACTCCACAGGAACCTTACAGTATGTGAAGGGGAGTACTAGAGAAGGGATCTTTTGGCAGGAGCTGCACTGGTAGGATATAGAGTAATGGGTTCAGACTGAAAGAGGGGAAATTTAGGTTAGATTTATGGAAGAAACTATTTACTGTAAGGGTGGTGAAGCACTGGAACATTTAAGGCCAGGTTGGATGGAGCTTTTAACAAACTGATCTAATGGAAGGTGTCCCTGCCCATGGCAGGGGGAATGGAACTAATGGAACTAGATGGTCGCAAAGGTCCCTTCCAAACCAAACCATTCTGTTTGTGTCAGATCACCAGATTCTGTGATCTGCCTTCTTTATGAATCACAATTCTTCATGCTGCAGAATTACCAGTGAAATGAATAACTCCGACAGCACTTGGGCTTAGGGAATATTTTGCTTTTTTTTCCTTTTAACAAACAGACAGCTCTTCAGTGATCTTTCTAAGCACTTGATTTTTAACTTTTCTGGGCATCTCTACAAAATATCAGTACACAACAAAAAAAAAATGCTGGTCAAGTTATGTTCAGCTGTTAAAAAATTCACTTCAGCATTGTATGGAGCCATTCACTGGGAAAACCAACATCATCATTCAAATCTCTCTTTAATGTCATTTAGTTGGGCTGGAGAGATAGCAAAACAAGGCTGTTTTTCAGCAATTTTATTCTGCTGGACGTTAGGGGCCCATATGCAGGCATTAGGAGATATGGCAAAAAAAATTAAGGAACTAAAGTTAAGTGGGGATGGAAAACAGCTACATTATAAGAAAATCCCATTTTTATTTGTAACTGAGCCTTCCTTGAGATTATTAGTGGCAGCATCTGGAAGACTGTGAATTAGCAGCATCTGGAAGACAGTGCTGAGTGAATGGAGAGACAGAATCTGGGATTTTTTTATTTGCCTCCCTTTCTTCTGGCTTGAATTAGTAACAAGTATAATTTTTTGTGTCACTTATGTAATTTTCTAATCTTCCATCTGAAGCCATCCTATTAAGTAAGATTTCCAGGCATTCCTGGACATGGTGTGTGCTCAGGAATAGTAAATCTGACACTGCAGACTTCCTGGCACGCAGGCTTCAATTGAACATGCATGCACAATCTGTCCAATTTGGCCAGGAAACATAGGATGTACTGAGCTGGGTGTTACGCAGCCGTAGTGCATATGGGCTGTGAATGTGTCTAGGATTACCAGTCACACAGCAGCCAGTCAGAGCTGCTGTGAATGCACAATAAGTTTTCAGTTGCTGGACTCACAGACACACAGAAATCCCAGGAGAGAATCCTGAAAAATCCGCCCTGATAAAATTCTGATCTGATAGAAAGAAAGCATTGCCAAGAAAACCTGGCTTTCAGCAGTTCTTAGTGAAAAACAAAAAGAAAAGAAAACAAAAAGGTCCTTATGCTTCCCAGTGTTTCTGAGAGACTCGTGAGTCAGGGTGTTGCAGAAGGTTCCCTGATCAGCTATCCCCCACAAACTGCTTTACTGCTTTGGACTGCCCTTCTCAGCTTCAGTAGGATGTGAATTATGCAGATTTTAGCACAGGGCTGGAGAGGAAGCTGCCCCAGACACTTGAAGTTCACCATAGTCTGAGTGTTTGCTTTTTTTTTTTTTTNTGGTTTTTTTTTTTTTTTTTTTTTTTTTTTTTAATGCACACTGGAGTGGGTCTCTCAGGAGTGTAACAGTGGAGATAAGCACAAAAAGAAAAACACCTCCTGTTGGTAACTCCATTAGTCACTCCTGGTGGATATGGCCTTGTTTAAAATATGAAACCCAAATATGCAGTGCTACGTCAAGAATGATACTGAGGTGCTGGAGTGTGTCCCGGGAAGGGCAATGGAGCTGGTGAAAGGTCTGGTGGACAAGTCCTATGAGGAGCAAATGAGGCATCTGGAGGTGTTCAGCCTGGAGAAGAGGAGGCTCAAGGGAGAACTGATCACTGTACAACTGCCTAAAAGGAGGCTGCAGCCAGGTGCAGGTCTGTCTCTTCTCCCAGGTAACAAGTGATAGGACAAGAGGAAACAGCCTCAAGTTGTGCCAGAGGAGGTTTAGATTGGATATTAGGAGAAATTTGTTCACCAGAAGGGTTGTCAAGCACTGGAGCAGGCTGCCCAAGAAAGTGGTCGAGTTGCCATCCCTGGAAGTATTTAAAAGATGTGTGGATGTGGCACTTAGGGACATGGTTTAGTGATGAACATCACAGTGCTGGGCAAATAGTTCAACTTGATGATCCGAAAAGTCTTCTCCAACCTAAATGATACTATGGTTCTATATGTGTTGAAGGATCACATGCTGTATAGGAATCTAAACAGTAAATAGATCATTTATATAGAGGGAAAAGGCTTGAACTTGCTGAATATTTCCATTTAAGCATTGCAATGAAAGCAAACTTGCTGGGGGAAATAGCACTGTGTTTTGAGGTACAAAACCTCAAACACTCAAAATCAGTGCAAGAAGTGCTTTTGCCCTTTTTAGTGAAAAGGCTGAAAAGATGACAGAAATGAGGGCTCTGTGCTCATCTGCCCAACATTCTGTAATAATCAGGCCTATGCAAACAATTAAGTGGTCTCCATTCTATAGCATTCCCCTTACATTTGTGAGAATACTCAAAATGTTTAACTAAACAGTAGAATACCTAATTGAGAAGACTGCTGCTTCTATTACCACAGCTTTTTTTTATTAACCAAGACTTGTGATATGCAGGGTTTTTTTTTTTTTGGTTCATTGATTTGGTTTTGGTTTTGTTTTTCTTTGTTTTGTTTGGGTGATAGTTTTTGTTGTTTTATTTTTGTTTTTGTTTTTTAAGAAGAAGCTATGAAAAGCCTTACTTCACTGCTTTCTCAGTAAGTTAAATATCCCTGTTGCCTCCAGATTGTGGATGTTTGGTCTAGGCTGGTGTCGCTTCTGTGGCAAAAGTGTCACAGAATAAAGTTTGTGTACAGAGGATGCTACCTGATTTACGAGGCATGGGGATCAGCAGTATCTGTTTCAGGTTCAGTGGAAAGAAATTATATGAGTATTAGTAGGTGACCTGTTGATCTGCTGGCAATGTGAAATCAGCTTGAATTTAACCAGGGCGTTTGTAGAGCCGCTTAAAACTTGTGTTCAGTAGAAAGTTTTTGATTTGGTTTTTATTTTGTGAGATGACACACCTGGAGGAAGAAGCTTGCTGGGTGATTACAATCAGTCTGCAAGGGAGAAGAACTGGATGGTGGACTGGAGTGGGAGAGGGAGAAGCTCTGATGGATTTGGAAGGATATTGATGAGGGAGTACTCCACCTGAACTGAAAGGACTTGTCTATCTTGGTAAAGAGAGTTTTTCTGATGGAAAGTCTGGATGTGCAGCACAAGCCAGGGGAGCACTAGGCAGGTGAGTGCAGTGTAGGTGCCCCATGGCTGGGGTGTCTATTGCCATGGCTTGCAAGTCTTTTCTGATGTGGAAGGTTTGAGTCTTCTCTCACTTAGGCCAAGAGGTAATCTCTGTGACTGCTGCACTTCAGCTGGAGACACGCTGTTATTTCCTCTGCAAAATGACAAAACTTATGTTTATTATCAGCTATATAGGCATGTAATCCTTTTGCACTTTTATCTGTTAAATTCTGCCAGGTTCCTTGCCTTTGTTGGGATTGAATATACTATTATTTCCCCCTTACTCTGTCTCTCACTTTTTATACTGGGGGGCTGGTTTAGAACCGTACAATCATCAAGGTTGGAAGGGGCCTCTAAGACCAACCTAGCCCTACCACTGTAACTCTAAACCACTAAACCACATTACCCAGCACCAGATCCAGATGTCTCCTGAGGATCTCCAGGGATGGTGACTCCACCATCTCCCTGGCCAGCTTATTCCAATGCTTGACTACCCTAACAGAGATTTTTTTTATTCATATCTAATCTGGTTCTCCCGTCTCAGCTGAAGGCCATTTGCTCTGGCCCTATCATTGCAGGGACAGTAGAAGTGACCAACCCCCCCTCACTGCAGCCTCCTTTCAGG